>CAUYQU010038251.1:0-89305 GCA_963574635.1 Cheracebus regulus | reverse complement strand
GTTGGTTCAAAGTCTGTTTTATCAGAGACTAGGACTGCAACCCCTGCTTTTTTTTTTTTTTTTTTTTTTTTGCTTTCCATCTTCTTGGTAAATATTCTTCCATCCCTTTATTTTGAGTCGATGTGTATCTTTGCATGTGAGATAGGTCTCCTAAATACAGCATACTGATGGGTCTTGACTCCTTGCCAGTCTGTGTCTCTTAATTGGGGCATTTAGCCCATTTATATTTAAGGCTAATATTGTTATATGTGAATTTGATCTTGTGATTATGATGATTCCTGGTTATTTTACCCGTTAGTTAATGCAGTTTCTTCATAGTGTCAATGGTCTTTACAATTGGATATTTTTGCAGTGGCTGGTACCAGTTGTTCCTTTCCATGTTTAGTGCTTCCTTCAGGAGATCCTGTAAGGCAGGCCTGGTGGTGACAAAATAAGCATTTCCTTGTCCATAAAGGATTTTATTTCTCCTTCTCTTATGAAGCTTAGTTTGACTGGATATGAAATTCTGGGTTGAAAATTCTTTTCTCTAAGAATGTTGAATATTGGCCTCCACCCTCTTCTGGCTTGTAGGGTTTCTGCCGAGAGATCTGCTGTTAGTCTGATGGGCTTCCTTTTGTGGGTAAGCCAACTTTTCTGGCCACCCTTAGCATTTTTGCTATCATTTCAACCCTGACGAATCTAATAATTATATGTCTTGGGGTTGCCCTTCTCAAGGAGTATCTTTGTGGTGTTCTCTGTATTTCCTGAATTTGAATGTTGGTCTGCCTTGCTAGCTTGAGGAAGTTCTCCTGGATAATATCCTGAAGAATGTTTTCCAACTTGATTTCATTCTCCCCATCACTTTCAGGTACATGGATCAAATGTAGATTAAGTCTTTTCACTTAATCCTACATTTCTTGGAGGCTTGTTCATTTCTTTTCACGTTTTTGTCTTTAATCTTGTCTTCTCACTTTACTTCATTGAGTTGATCTTCAATATCTGATATCCTTTCTTCTGCTTGATTGATTCAGTTACTGAAACTTGTGTATGTTTCATGAAGTTCTCGTGTGTGTTTCTGAGCTCCATCAGGTTGTTTATGTTCTTCTCTAAACTCGTTATTCTAGTTAGCATTTCATCTAATCTTTTTTCAAGGTTCTTAGCTTCCTTGAATTGGGTTAGAACCTGTTCCTCTAGCTCAGAGAAGTTTATTATTACCGACCTTCTGAAGCCTGCTTCTGTCAATTTGTCAAACTCATTCGCCATCCAGTTTTGTTCCCTTGCTGGTGAGGAGTTGTGATCCCTTGGAGGAGAAGAGGCATTCTGGTATTTGGAATTTTCAGCTTTTTTGCCCTGGTTTCTTCTCATCTTCGTGAATTTATCTACCTTTGGTCTTTGAAGTTGGTAATCTTTGGATGGGGTCTCTGAGTGGATGTCCTTTTTACTGATGTTGAAACTATTTCTTTCTGTTTGTTAGTTTTCCTTCTAATAGTCAGGCCCCTTTGCTGCAGGTCTGCCAGAGTTTGGTGGAGGTCCGCTCCAGACCCTGCTAGCTGGGAATAACCAGCAGGAGCTGCAGAACAGCAAAGATAGTTACCTGTTCCTTCCTCTGGTAGCTTTGTCCCAGAAGGTTAACCACCAGATGCCAGCCAGAGCTCTCCTGTGTGAGGTGTCTGTCAGTCCCTACTGGGAGGTGTCTCCCAGTCAGGATACACAGGGTCAGGGAGCTGTTTGAGGAGGCAGTCTGTCCCTTATCAGAGCTCGAACACTGTGCTGGGACATCCTCTGCTCTATTCAGTGCGGCCAGGTAGGATGTGTAAGTCTGCTGAGGCTATACCCACAACCTCACATTTTCCCAAGGTAACCCAGGAAGGTGGGGGCTTTATTTGTAATTTCCTGACAGGCTGCTACCTTTGTTCAGAGATGTCCTGCCCAGTGAGGATGAAATCTAGTGACACAGTCTTCCTGGAGAGGCCTTGCTGGGCTGCCATGGGCTCTGCTCAATTCGAACTTCCCAGCAACTTTGTTTACACTGTGATGTTAAAACCACCTACTTGAGCCTCAGCAATGGTGGATACCCCTTCCCCCACTGAGCTTGAACATCCCAGGTAAAGCTCAGACTTCTGTAAAGGCTGGGAGAATTTCAAGCCAGTGATTCTTAGCTTGCTGGTCTTCGTGGGGGTGGAACCCACCAAGTCAGATAGGTTGGCTCCCTGGCTTCAGCCATTTTCCAGGGGAGTGAACGGCTCTGTCTCACTGGTGTTTCAGGTGCCACTGGGCTATGAAAAAAAAACTACTTTGGCTAGCTCGGTGTCTTCCCAAATGGCCACCCAGTTTTGTGCTGGAAACCCAGGGCCCTGGTGTTATAGGCAATGGAGGGAATCTCTTGGTCTGTGGGTTGTGAAGACCATGGGAAAAGCACAGTATCTGGGCCAGAGTGCAAGGAACAGTCCCTAATGGCATCCCTTGGCTAGGAGAGGGAGTTTGGTTTCCTGGCCCATTGTGCTTCACCAGTGATGCAACACCCCACCCTGCTTTGGCTCAACCTCCTTGGGCTGCATCCACTGTCCAACCAGTCCGAATGATATGAACCAGGTGCCTCAGTTGGAAATACAGAGATCACTGCCTTCTGTGTCAATCTTGCTGGTAGATGTGCACCGGAGCTGTTCCTATTGGGCCATCTTTTCAGCCTGTGTATGTCTTTCTTTTAGCCTCTTAGCCTCTGGTGGTTTGCCAATAAGCCTTGGCTGTCTTTACTTATAACTGAATAACTCCAAAGTCAGCCTCTGTCTTCACATGGCCTTCCCCCTCTGTTTTGTCTGTATCTCAAGTCCCCTTCCATTTTTCCATTATATATGTGTGTGTGTCTATACACACACACGCACACACACACACACACACACACACACACACATATATATATATATATATAACACTTTTTAAAAATTTTAAGTTCAGGGGTACATGTGCAGGATATGCAGTAGGTAATTGTGTGCTATGGTGGGTTTACTGTACAGATCATCTCAGCATCTATTAGCTGTTCTTCCTATTGCACTCTCTCTCCTCCAATCTCCCCCTTCCACAAGTGCTCAGTGTGTGTTGTTTCCCCCTACATAGGTCCACATTTTCTCATCCTTCAGCTCTCACTTATAAGTGAGAACATATGGCTTCCAACTCCATCCACATAGCTGCAAATGAACTGATAGTCTACCTTTTTATGGCTGCATCATATTCTATGGTATATAGGTACCATATCCTTTATCCATTCTATAGGCATTTAAATTGATTCCATTACTGCACTATTGTAAATAGTGCTGCAATGAACATATGTGTGCATGTATTTTTATAATAGAATGATTTATGGCCCTTTGGGTATATACACAGTAATGGGATTGTTGGGTCAAACATCAAACATTTATACTATATATTATATTATATTATATTAATTATATTATATCATATGTTATATTATAGATATATATATATGATGATCTCCTTCTGAGATCCCTAACTTAATTATACCTACATAGACCTTATTTTAAAATGAGATCACATCCATAGATATAACAATGAGGAGTTGGACATAGCTTTAGGGGACACTATTCAACTTATTACAGTGATACACATAGCTTCCACTTCCATCCCATCAGTGCCAAGTTAACTTCAAAGGAGGTAGAAAGTCTATTCATGTGCCCAATAAAGACAGAAGAATTGAACACAATGAACACTAATAATCTCTTCCAAAACTACTAGTGCACAAGTGAGAAAGTGTGGAGTAGTGTTGTCTCAGTAGTGTCTCTGAAGTGTCCCAGGAGGGAGAGTTAAAGGATAAGAATTAGGAAGGAGACAAAGTTGGCTATAGTCAAAAATAGAGAAATCATTATGAATACCTGCTTCATACATTTTTGTTAGAATCATGCCTTTAATTCTGATATTTATGCTGATATAGTTCTAATAGAGTAGGTAAGAAAAATCAGTCTGGTCAAATATTGTTTTCACATTTTCTTGTTATTTGCTGTAATGGATTGAATTGTGTTTCCTCAATATTCATATGTTGAAGTATTCATCCTCAATGTGACTATACTTAGATAGGGCCTTTAAGGATGTAATTAAGAATAAATTAGGTTATAAAGGTGGAAGTCTAATCTAATAAGACTGGTGTCCTTAAGGAGCAGAAAAGACATGAGAACAGTCTCCTCTATGTGCATGTATACATGTACAGAAAACAAATCATGTGAAGACACAAGAAGATACCATCTACAAGCCATGGAGAGAGGCCTCATCAGAAACCAATTCAGCAGAAACCCGTATCTGGGACTTCCAGTCACCAACATTGTAAAAAATTAATTTCTATTGGTCAAGTCACCCAGTCTGTGGTATTTGGTTATGGCAGCCCAAGCCAACTAATACAGGTACCCTTATATCACACACTGCATCTCCCCACAAAAAATTTTTAAATCTAGCTTAGCTGAGGTTCTGTAATAAATCCTACAAATTTAGTATGTCTCAACTTACTCAAACATTACTCAAAGTGGTTATTTTTGCTCTGAGTGGTTATTTTATACACACACACATATTTTTCCCAAAGCATATATATTTATAGCATTTTAACAGGTTACTTTCAAAGATCCAATGCTTAAATTTAATTTTTATACATTTCCTTACTTGCAAGTGGATTTTTTACAAATCTTATTTTTTTAATTTTATTGATGTATGATTGGAGTGCAATAAACTACACTTTAAGTCTGTGGCCTTTGGTCAGTGTTGGCTATAGATACTTTATGAAACAATAGCCACAATAAGGAAAATAAGCATTTCCATTATCCCCCATAATTTGTAACCATTTATAATCCATTCATCCCTATAAACCCATCTTCAGGCAACCACTAATCTGCTTCTTATCCTTATAGATTAGTTTGCCTTTATATAAATTTAAGTAAAAAGAATCATACACTATGTACTCTTTGTTGTCTAGCTTTCTTCCCTCAGCATCATATAAAGGCATACAGAAAACAGAAATGTATTATTTAATTTTTAAAAAAATACCAAAATTACTCATGAGAAAACCTAGATATCAGAATTATCAGACTTTGAAACAACTGTCTTAAAAATGCTCAAACATCTAAAGAGAAACATGGACAAGGAATCAAACAAAATAAGAAAAAGATTTATGAACCAAATGAGAATATCAATGAAAACAAAACTTTTTAAAAAATAAGTAAATGAAAATTCTGGAGCTAAATGGTATAATTATTCAAATAAAAACTCATTTGCACATTAAAAGTTACTGTGGTATCATCTCACTTCAGTTAAAATGCTTTTATCCAAAAGACAGGCAATAACAAGTGCTGGCAGAAATGTGGAGAAAAGGGAATGCTCATACACTGTTGAGGGGAATGTAAGTTGGTACAATCACTACGTTAAGGTTCCTCAAAAAACTAAACATAGAGCTACCGTATGATCCAACCATCCCACCACTAGCTATATGTCACAAAAAAGGAAATATGTGTATCAAAAAGATACATGCACTCTTATATTTATTGCACCACTATTCACAATTGCCAATATATAGAAGCTATCTAAGTGTCCATCAATGGAAATGGGTAAAGAAAATGTGACACATATACACAATTGAATATTATTCAGCCATAAAATAATGAAATTCTGTCATTTGCGACAACATGGATGGAACTGGAGGACATTAAGTGAAATAAATCAGTCACGGAAAGACAAGTGTTACATGTCATCACTCATCTGTTGGAGCTAAAAAACAAACTTATAGAGCTAGACAGTAGAATGACAGTTGCCAACAACCAAGAAGGGTAGCAGGGTGGGGGAATAAAGTGGGAATGGTTAATGAGTACAAAAATACCATTAGATAGAATGAATAAGCACCAGTATTCAGTACCACAGTAGAATGAGTATAGTTAATAATAATTTATCATATATTTAAAAGTACCTAAAAGATTAGAATTAGAATATGCCTAACACAAAAGAATAATAAAGGCTTGAGGTGATAGACCCCAATTACCCCGATGTCATCATTATACATTTTCTATATCAAAACATTATATGTGCCCCAATAAATAAATTCCACCATTTTGTCATATATAATAGTTAAACATAAATTTTTTTTAAAAAATTTAAAAAACAAAGCTGGCAAAAGAATATAAATTATAGATATTAAAGTGTAGATAAACAAATAATGGAAATGCAATAAAGAGAATCAATGACACCAAGTGTTTGTTCTTTGAAAACATCAACAAAATTGACACAAACTTTTAGTTAGATTGACAAAGAGAGAAAATGTAAATAAATACAACTAGTAATGAATATGCAGACTAATTTCGTATAACTCACAGCCTGCCAGCAGCATGCACACCAGGACAGCTTTGAATGTTGCCCAACAAAAATTCATAAACTTTCTTAAAACATTATGAGGTTTTTTTTTTTTTGCAATTTTTAGCTATTGTTAGTGTTAATGCATTTTATATATGGCACAAGACAACTCTTCTTCCAAGGTGGCACAAAGAAGTCAAAAGATTGGACATCCCTGGTATAGTAATTACTATAGACTTTACGGAAATAAGAGATATTAAAAGACTATATTAAGAACAACTGTTTAAAAATAAATTACATAACAAATAAATGACAAATTTCTAGAAACTTGCAAATCATCTTAGTAACTCAAGAATAGAAAATTTCAATAGACTTGCAACGGTAAAGAGATCAAATCACTAATCAAAAACCTCCCAACAAAGAGAAGTCTAGGACCAGATGGCATCCCTGGTAAATTCTACCATACATTTAAAGAAGAATTAACCCAATGCTTGTCAAATATTTTACAAAGAATAGAAGAGTAAATACTTTCTAACTCATTTTATAGACCAACATTTTCTTTCTTTTTTTTTTTTTTGAGATGGAGTTTCACTCTTGTTACCCAGACTGGAGTGCAATGGCGTGATCTCGGCTCACCGCAACCTCCACCTCCTGGGTTCAAGTAATTCTCCTGCCTCAGCCTCCCAAGTAGCTGGGACTACAGGCATGCGCCACCATGCCCAGCTAATTTTTTGTATTTTTAGTAGAGACGGGGTTTCACCATGTTGACCAGGATGGTCTCTATCTCTTGACCTCGTGATCCACCCGCCTCGGCCTCCCAAAGAGCTGGGATTATAGGCGTGAGCCACCGCGCCCAGCCTAGACCAACATTTTCTTGATACCAAGTTCACATAAAGACATCATAAAAAACAAAAATTATAAACCAATATTTTACACTAATGTTCCTAAAGAATATAGATGCAAAATTCCTTAAAAATGAATTCAGTGGCATAGTAAAATGATTAAACATACTGACCAAGTTGGGATTTATCACAGAAATGCAAGGGTGGTACAACTAAGAAAATTATATCACTAGAAAAAGGGGAAAAAAACCTCATGATCATCTCAATTGATGCAGAAAAATCTTTTGGCCAAAATCAAACACAATTTCATGATTTAAAAAACAATACAGAAAAGTGAGAAGAGTCACCTTGAGCATGTAGATAGACATCTACATGTCATCTCCAGGAGACAAAGGCGATGAAATTTTGGTAAGGATTTGGTTGAACATGTAGATCTGCTCAACCAAATCCTTACCAAAATTTCAACACCTTTGTTTTGTAGAAAAAGACAGTATTCAAATTCATGTGTAATTGCAAGAAGTCCCAAGTAGCCAAAACAACCTTATGAAAGAAGAGCAAAGTGGGGAACTAAAACTTCCTAATTTCAAAACTTACTGCCAACCACACAATCAAAACAGTGTGGTACTCATATAAGAATATACATATGAACTAATGTAGTAGGATTGGAATTGTAGAAATAAACTCATATCTATACCAATTGATTTTTTACAAAGAATGAAATGCATTCACTGGGAATAGTCTCCTCAACAGATTCTACCAGAATAAATGAGTTTCCACGTGCAAAAGAAAGAAGTTGGATCCCTACTTCACATCCTATACAGAAATCAACTCAAAATGGATTAACAACCTAAATGTGAGAGCTAAAATAATATAACTCTTAGAAGAAAACAGTAAGCATAAGTCTTAATTACCCATGACTTGGAAATAGACCCTTAGATATAATGTCAAAAGAATGAGCAGCAAAAGAAAAATAGATAATAAATGGGATTAATTTAATTTTTAAAATTAAAATTTGTGTGCTTTAAAGAACATTATCAAGAAAACAAAAAGAAAGCCTGCCAGATGGGAAAATTATTTGCTAATCATGTATCTGAGAATGGTCTAATATGAAGAATATAAGAAGTACTCCTACAGCTCAACAAGAAGAATCCAGGTAAAAATTGGGCAAATGACCAGAATAGACATTTCTCCAAAGATATACAAATGAACACTAAACACAGGAAAAAATGCTCAACATTATCAGACATTCAGGAAATGTAAATAAGTCAAAGCCACAATGAAATACCATTCCACACCTACTTGAATAACTAGAATCAAAATGTCAGAAAATTGCAAGTGTTGACAAGGATGTAGATACATCAGAACCCCTGTACATTGTTGGTTAGAATATAAAATTCAGTGCTGTGGAAAGCAGTTTGGCAGATTCTGAAAAGCTAAATATAGAAAGACTGTATTAACCTATATAATTCTACTCCTATGTATATACCCAAAAGAATTAAAAATAGGGACTTAAAACATTTGTATGCCAAGGTTCGTTGCAGCATTATTCACAATAGGCCAAAAGTTGAACACAATCTATGTTTTTTATCAATGGATGATGAATAAGCAAAATGTGATATATACATACAATGGAATACTGTTCAGGTGTAAAAGTATAGAGTCTGCTACACATTAAAATATGGATGAAACTTGAAAACATCATGCTAAGTGAAATAAATCATTTGCAATGGGGAAAATATTGTATGATTCTGTTCATATAAAATATCTAAAATAGGAAATTTTGTAGAGACAGAAAGTTAAGAGATTATTGGGACTGAAGAAATGGCAAATGGGGAGTTATTGCTTAATGATTATAGCATTTCCACTTGAAATGATGAAAGGCTTTAGAAATAACAGTGATTTACATTGTAAATAGATTTAATGTCACTAAATTATACACTCAAAAATGGTTAATATGACAAATTTTACATGTACCACAATAAAAAATAAACATCAATATTTAAAAGGTTAATATTTTATGATGTCACATACTTATTTCCTTAAAACATTCTTCTAACAGGCTGAACATCAGAAACGATATTTTAATTAATAGTGTCACTGAAATATATATATTATATAACTCCAAAATTATTTTTTCTACTTTTTAATGACAAAGGAATAGTAGTTATACATGCATATGACACCTTCCAAAATTTATTATGTAATAGAATTTTGCAAAGCACCATAAGGAAAATTGGTTGTCAAAGAAACACTTGTATATTTGACCAGTGCATTCCCAGCCGCTTACCTTTTAACAAACAGAAATAAATAGCAGAGTGAGGCCTTTATAATGTATTAATTTCTTTGGCATGATATTTATACTTTTGTGATTATACTAATATTATTGAATAATTTTATACACAAATGATACCTACCTGCATTCTCACTGTAGAAATGGAATATCAGATAAAACAAATACTGTCTCCCTATAACTACAACCTCCTACCCCCAGTGCCATTTCTACTTTCTACAGAGAAAATCACTGCACTGTTTTTGGTCATTTTTTACTCTTAGAGACATCAAAACAGAGAGCCATACTGGGCTGGGGTGAAGGGTATTCTTATAATATTAGGTTTACCTGATTAATTTTATGGCATGAAAAAACAACTGGGGGGACACATCACATTTTGGAAGCTTGCTAGAAATACTGGATATTTTACACACATGATCTTATTTAACACAGCAAAAGTTTAAAGTGTAAATCACTATTTCTATTTAGATTTAAAGAGATTGAGGAGAAGATCAAGTGAATTTCCTGTGATTACACAGCTAGTAAGTAACAGAATCAAACCTTTCTGCCTGTCAAACTGCCCCCATGATAATCTGAAGGTCACGCTGGAGAGGGCAGTTCATTACTAAGAACAAAACAGAATGAAAGGTGAGTAGGACAAAGAATGTTTGTTTTTCCATTCCTAATAGTTCTATATCTAGAAATGGTTTTGAAGTTTGCTGGGATTTTTTTTTTTCTGCAAACAGATATTTGTAGAGCATTGTTTTCTGCAATACTGACAGTGGTGACTGTGTAGTGGACATGTTCTGTAAATCTTGTTTCTTCATCAATATACAGTGATGAAATAAGATAGAAAGGATCGATAGGAATAGGAGAAATCTGTTCTAGATATTTTATAATCTCCAATAGACAAAAGAAAATGTAGAGTTACTTTCCACTTCACCAGAGGTAGCTAAGAAATTTAATCATGCTCTTTTAACAGAGAAGATGGTATCTTTGCTAGTCAATGAGAAAATACAAAAAGCCTAAGTTAAATTGATTACACTCTGATTCCCCAGATCTACACCACTTCGTGCATGACGGAAGCTTGTGACCTTCTATTTGAATTCTGGAAACAGTGATCCAGGGCAGTCAGAGTAGCCTAACTTTAGCATCAAATGGAAGCAAATCTGCCTTTCGATTTTTTTTTTTTTAAAGTTGCTAACTGGACTGACAGAGCAGTGTCCTTTTGGTCTTCAAAAATCTGATTCATCTCCAGGAGAGTAATATTGAATTTCCTGATTAGAAAAATTATTTCACTAATACTTGAAGCAACAGTGTTAGTTCTTTTAACAGTGCCCTTAAACAGGTACAGTTTACCTCTGGGCTCTGCTGAGCTCCTGTATATGCTTCACTGTTGAAGGGACTTTTAGTAGATGCTATTAGAATGACTGGACAAATGTAGCTTACACTGTGGCAAATGATTGGAGCACACTGTGCACTACTAGAAACACCATGCTGTAACCACAGTGACTGCAGCCAGATTCCCTGGTTTCCACTCTAACCGTCTGGGTGAAAACCATGAGTCCTAACTGCTTGACCACAGGGAAGCATGGTAGCTGCAGTCAGAAATCAGGCTCTTGGCCTTCCTAACCCGAAGAATGGCGAAAGGGGCACTCGAGGTGCGGCGAGTTTTGCAGCTGAAATAGAACTCATGGACACAAAGAGCGTGCAACAGTGCAGTTTATTAGGCAGAGTGAAAGGACAGCTCCCACGCTTTCATGGAAGGAGATCCAGAGAGAATTCCAGCCCAGGGTGGGGTGGCTAGAGTTTTTAACCTTGTGTTATTTCCTCTCATTCATATTCTCATCCAATGAAAGGAATGCTTTCAAACTTCCTCTGGATTGATTGATCTTTGACTCCATTACCAGATTGGCTACTTGTTTTATAACACTGAGCCACAGAGCCCCCACCTCCAAGAGCTAGAGGTGGGAAAATCAGATACAAAGGCCCTACCTGGCTTGCCAGAGGCTGGAAGGTGATAGAAAGGGCACTACCTAGCCTGCCAGGGGCAGGAAAGTGAAACAAAGGGTCGTAGGTGGCCAGAGGCAGAAAACCGGAGAATTACTGCACTGGAAACAGCCCCCGCATCTGACCACAGGAAGTCCCTCTAACACAGTCCCTCAATGCTAGAGATACAGTTTTTCTATTAACCACAGTGAATTTATTTTAGTTTCAGATTAAACCTCACATTTGAGGTTAGCAAGGTCAGAGGTCCCGTGATCAAATTGCCAACAATGGGCCCAGGTCACTCCCCGATAGGATGTGTTCTTCCAGGCCCATGGTCCTCAATCACCCAAGAATGGGGGAGAGGACCCAGCCAGGTATGGTGAGCTCATTTAAGTAAAAATTGGACCCCAAAGAGTTTTGCAGAAAGTGATTTATTTAGGCAGAGAGAGAGAAAAAGGAGAAAGAAATAGAGAGAGAGTGAGCTCTCATGCTGTCGTGAGAGGGGATCCAGAAATGTGGTCCGCCCAGATGAGAAAGAGGGGGACTTTTAACCTGGGAGTTATTCCTGCCCTATTCAAGTTTTCTGTCCTATGAAAGGAGTTCCTTTAAACTTCCACTGCAGTGATTGATCTTTGATTTCTGACATCTGATTTGTTGTCCGGCCCATAGTCCTCCCCTAGCTTTTCGTGGGCTTTTCTAGACAAAGGGAGCTCACCTGGGCAGTGTATCTTCTTGCACCTGCCAAAGTTAAACAAAGACCTCTAAGCTTCTGGATGGAAACGTGAAAGAAAGCATGTCGGGCACGTCACTGAGAAGTTCTTGCCTTTGAAACCACGCACCTTGTGGACCCGAGAAGAGAATACATTCCCTCAGTCCGTTGTATGTATGGTGATCAATTAATATTTTTTAAAAGGGAGTTCAATTTACTAAGAAGAAAACAAACTTTCAATCTGGAGTAGTCCCTAAAGAGCAAATACTCACTAGAACTAGAGGCAGTTCCTGTTTGCTTTGTTTTGTTTTAGTTTTCTTAGGCATGCTGTCAGTCAATAGCTTAAAGACAGAGGCACCCCAAACTCTATATATCAGAATAGAATTTTGAACTGAGCTGGCCTCCAAGCCTCTGAGATGTCAGACGTCAGATGCTGAAAGAGAACCAAACTTTTTTTTTTTTTCAATCTTTTTGTTAAGGGGAAACCATACATTTCTTCTGCAAATCTGATACTAGTCTACAATTCTAATGCAATAGGACATGCCCATTGGTTACTTTATTATTATTAATTAGTTTCAGGGACATTTCTTTAAAAAAAAAAAAGAGAGAAAAACTTATATTTTCTTTCATTATATATAGAAGAGAATATTACCTTCCCTTTTTGGCTCTAGTAGCCAGGAATCACACAGGTAAATTTAATACTTAATTGCAGATACTATATTAGCCTATATCATTATATTTACTCTAATTTTTCATTTCACTAATTTCCTCATTTTTACTTTAATAGTATTATTGAATTTGTATTATGTTATTGTATTTTCTATTATGACACATTAAAGATATTTTTAAACAGTTGGATTACAAGTAATAAATATAGCATATACTTCATATGTTGTAGTTTCTACAAGGAAACATTTAATGTTTAAGTAATAAATATAGCATATACTTCATATGTTGTAGTTTCTACAAGGAAACATAAATGTTCTACAAGCAACATTTAATGATCTGCATAAAATAGAAACTTTATAAGAATTGGTGGATCATTAAGAGTACAACAAATAATTGATGCCACTTTGAACAGCATACTCATGAGTGTCTATATCTGACTTAGAATAACATGTATACACATTATCACTTTCTTGCCCTGTGATGGGCCATCCTTCAATTTTCTGTATTGAATGGTTCAAACCAAAGAACAAAAAATAGGCAATGCCATGCCAAAGAGTAAAACTTCGAGTATTCTGGAAAATAATGTTTATTAAAAGGAAGAGTTTGTCTTAATGAAAGGCAATTATCATTAAATAAATGATAGCAATAAAAATATTTGGATGACTTCATTTGATGTAATAAAGAATCCAGTATCCCAATCCCTTAGTTGTTATTTGAAAACTTAATTCAAAAAAAAATTAAAACAAAAAGAGTACCATAAAAATATTTCTTTATACAGATTCATAATGTTATAACATTCAAATGATTATTCTAGAATACTTAAAAAGAGGCTTCTTTTTCCTATTATTAAGGGCTCCTTTTTGATAGAGTTATTTATTGTATTTTTCTTAAGAGATTGTGTCCATTTGTCTTCTATTCCAAGTTGTTTTGAGAAAAAGGAGCAAGGAAGGAAAAAAGAAAACAGCAGACATCTGGTTTCTAGTCTTAATGCTAAATCCAGAAGTCCTCTTTTTTGCTTTAATTCAAGCTACATACAATGACAAGAAAGCCCCCATTCACTTCACCCCTCATTCATTGTTTCTTCCTCTAGTAGCAGACACTCATCAGCCATTCACAGTCTCATTATGTGCAAAGTCCAGGCTGACTGCTGCTTCTAGCATAAGGAAGAAGAGCACATTTGAAAAAGCTTTAGATGACAAGGCTTTATTTCCTCACACCATCATTTAAAAACCTTTTAAAGAGCAATCTGGGCCTCTGATGGTAATGTCTTGCCTAGCAATTAGTGGTAGAGGTGCTGCAATTTAAAAGGCTTTTAAATTATCTTATGAATGGTCTTCCTACAATGGACTTTCATTATGCAGGGGGAAGTCCAGTACTCCACCCATTTTGGGGACACAACTACTAAGCGTTTCTTAGGGAGTCACTCACAAAGACTGACAGCTTGAAATTTGCTACACACAAAGTTTTCAGTATAGCATGGCTGCAAAATGATACCCAATTTAATATGGAAATTGCCTTTTTTCTTTGAGTGGACTAACAAGCAAGCTTCAAAAGTTCCTTAGATTTCATTCATGTTTATCTGAAGTATATCCAAGGGCACCCATAAGACTTTGAACAGAAAAAAGAAGGGAAAAAAAAGCAGAGTTTTTTCCTGCAGTAATAGGCCCAAAGTACTGGAAATGCATCCCTGGCAATGAGGCAGCTAGAACAGAGAACAGTCTCAACTTTGAGCTGCCCCAGCACACAAATAAAAGAGGAGGAATTATCACAGACACATCTAAGAAGGGAAGCAGCTAAAAATGACTGAATAGTTCTCATGCAAAGCCAGTTCTTTTTATGGATTGTCAGAGATTCTCAGGTATACTGGAGAAGCTACTTCAACTGCAACAATATTGATTAGAAATCAGTTCAACCTCAGGAGCTGGAAAGGGCAAAAGAGTTGGATTATAAACTTGAATCATGGCTCTTTACTTCTCTTCTTTTCTTTCTTCTCTGTAGCTTTCTGTTTGCTACAGAGAAGAATAAGTGAACGAATGTTCTGAGTATAACCACATATCTCTTAATGGCAAGGATATATTCTGAGAAATGTGTTGTAAGGTGATTTAATGTTTGTGGAAATGGCATAGAGTATACTTACACAAACCTAGGTGGTATTAGCCCACTATCCACCTAGGGTCTATGGTATAGACTGTTGCTCCTAGGCTACAAACCTGTTCAGCATGTTACTGTACTGAATACTGTAGGCAATTGTAACACAATGGAAAGTATGTGAGTATCTAAACATTTCCAAAGTGAGATAGGAGAATTCCCCTTAGACCCCTTCTCGGACTTGCCTCAGGGTGTGGCTCATTTACTCATGCTACTACTCCTTGCAAGAGGAGGAGCAAGCAAGCAAGCAGGTGCAGGAGCAAGCGCAAGTGCCTTTGGGCACTGGCAGGAACAAAGCCCATACCACCCCGGCAGCATCTACCACCCCAGCAGCGTCTAGGGGCTGCCCATGACCTGTGGAGCCCCAGAGGCCATGTGTTGCAAACAATGCTCCTTTAGCCTTGCTGTCCATGGAAGGCTTAAATGTTAAACAGCTCGGTGAAGATTCACTGTGACAGCCTTTTTGGGTTTCCACACCAGTGCATCCCGAATTCTTGTCCAGCGTCTGGGAATAAGGTTCCATGAATGCATTGAAGTGTGGTATATGCAGAGGATTTTACAGAGTGATGGAAGTGGCTATCAATGGGATGGGGAGCTGGAAAGAGGATGGAGTGGGACAGTGGGACCTCTCCGACTGTCCCTGGTCAAAATCCTCTCTGACCGAGTCTTCGACGTCCAGCTAGCGGCCTCTTCTCTCAACATTCAGATGCTTCTTTTCTTCTCTCCTTCTCTGCTGTGCTGCTCTGCTCCTCTGTCAGTGGAGATTAGGTTTTTTATGGGTACAAGGTAGGGGGTGTGGAGGGCCAGGGTGTTGTTGGAAAAGGCAACGTTTAGATGGAAAAACAGGAATGCATATTAGTTTTTTTAAGGGTACAAGGTGGGGGGTCAGACTGTTGTTGGAAAAGGCAACATTTAGGTGAGAAAACAGGAATGCATGTTCTCATTTAGGGCTGTGATTCCTGGCTTAAGGGTTGAGCCCTTGCCAAGGACCCTACCCTCTTCTACCCAGTATTTTCTTGCCTCCTGTCTGTAACATTAAGTATAGTTTATAATCTTATGAGGCCACTGTCATATATATGTTTCATCTTAACCTAACAGCATTATGCAGTACATGACCGTAACTTGAAGCATTTAAAGTAGATATGGGAACTGGCTTTGCTATCTAAATGCAAAGCCGTTAGTTCTTTTTTTGTTAATGACTGTGAACTTGGTTGCAAAAAGAAATACAACATGCCCAGGTTGACCCTGATTCTTTAGCTGAGTAATAGTGAGAAGAAATGTTAAAAAACTAAAGGCTCCAGACTGTCAGGACCAAAGTGGTTTTGTTTTGATTTTTAGGGGAATCAATCACGGAATACAAGTCTTCATCGGGCAACAGAATCTAACCCAAATGAGCATCATTTTCCTTTACTCAGAAAACTTTCTAGAGTTCTAGATAATGCAACGGCATCTCTCGTTACACTATCAGGCTTCCAAACCAGGGCATCCTTTCCCCTCCTGATTGGTTTATTTCATGACAGCTTTTCAAGGCAAAACTGATTTGTATATACCTGCCTGCAAATTTCTGAGTCTTAATTGCTTTGTTAACTTTATACTTAGGCTCCAGTGAACATTCTTCATTAATATTTCAGGAAATAATTTTCTCCTTCTGGGTGAGAGTGAATTAAGAGTCAGAAATACTTAAGGATTTTTTTCCCAGATTCATTACTGATTTATTTGGTAATTTGGTGTGTTCTAGAACTCTATGTTTTAGGTTTCACTTAGGATTAGATCAAAATTATTACTTTTTTATTTTTTAATAATATAATGTTGATAATGGGTTTTATTGTCCAGCTGGGAAAACATTATACAGAAAGGAAATATAGCATCTTCTTTTTCAAAACAAAGGATAATAAATCTTACCATGTAAATTCTACCAGTTTTCCTTTTCTAATATCTTTTGAATATATGCACATACACCCCCTGCTCTTCTCTCATGGTCTTTCAACAATTGTGTGAGTCAAATAGTAACAACAATCCTTTATAATTTAAATAGAAATGTTGGGATGTCAGTCATTTTGGTCATACCCAGAAAAATTTTGCTTAATTGCTGATCTTATAGGTGGATTTGATATCAGGGCACTAAAAATTGACGTGCCTGTTGTCCTTGAACTGGTACAAGTCAGAGACAGAAAGGACGCAGCCAATGCCCCAGAAGCCTCAGACACTAAAGACACAACCTGCCAGAGTAAAGTTATGCCTGGGAAGGGATAATGACAGCACAGCAACCAGGGGTGGGTTCAAATTTCCATGAATTTTTTTTTCTATTTTCTTTTTCTGTTAGTGGAAATAAAACATTATGTATGGCTTATGTCTGCTACTCTCAAATAGTGTTGGCAATTCTAAATCCTATTCCTGACTGAAGGAAAGGAGATTATTGAGCACTGAATCAGAAGTCAATAGCACTGCTTTCTGGTTCTTAGACACAAATTATTTATGTGGACTTAGGGAAGTCACTTGAATTTCTCTTGCTTCAGTTCCATGATTTGTAAACGTATCACATGGTTTACTATATTCCACTCTCAAGGCTTCTTAGGAAAAGTGATATATAAGTTGTTTAAAAAATATAATGTATAAAATTTCATTATATCAATGTGCAACTGAACACACACACAGTAGAAAACCAAAAAAAAATCTGATTTAACAAAGTCAAAACTAAAGAAACTGCTAAACTTATCCTATTGGCACTGCTAATGTCAAGATTAAGCAATGGTTAAGTAAAATGTTATACCTTGATTGTATATATATATTCAAACACATAAAATACTGATTAAAACTGAGTTCCTATTTTTATTTTTATTTTTAAATTTTATTTTAAGTTCTGGAGTACATGTGCAGGACATGCAGGTTTGTTACTTGGATAAATGTGTGATATAGTGATTTGCTGCACCTATTAACGCATCAACCCATCACCTAGGTATTAAGCCCCACATACATTAGCTATCTATCCTGATGTTCTCACTGCACCCACTCCCTCAATAGGCCCCAGTTTGATATTCCCCTCCCTGTATCCATGTGTTCTCATTATTCAGCTCCCACTTATAAATGAGAACATGTGGTGGTTGGTTTTCTGTTCCTGTGTTTGTTTGCTGAGGATAATCACTTTCAGCTCCACCCATGTCCCTGCAAAGGACACAATCTTGTTCCTTTTAATGGCTGCATAGTGTTCCATGGTATGTGTGTACCACATTTTCTTTACCCTAACTATCATTGGTGGGTATTTGGGTTGATTTCATGACTCTGCTACTGTGAATAGTGCTGCAATTATCATATGCATGCACATATCTTTATGATAGAATGATTTATATATTTTGGGGTATATATCCAGTAATGGGATTGCTGGGTCAAATGGTATTTCTGGTTCTTTGAGAAATTACCACACAGTCTCCCACTATGGTTGAACTGATTTACATTCCCACCAACAGTGTAAAATCATTCCTATTTCTCCACAGACTCACCAGCATCTGTTGTTTCTGGACTTTCTAATAACCACCATTCTCACTGGCATGAGATGGTACCTCATTGTGGTTTTGATTTGCATTTCTCTAATGATCAATGATTTTTCTTTTCTATATGTTTGTTGGCCACATAAATGTCTTCTTTTGAGAAGTGTCTGTTCATGTCCTTTGTCCACTTTTTAATGTTTTTTTTTACCCTGTAAATTTGTTTAAGTTCCTTATAGATCTCAGTATTAGACCTTTGTCAGAGATTCCTGTGAAAATTCAGTAACATTTCTTTTGATTACTTAAGGACACTAAGTGTCTACAGAAAAAATTGCATGCTCAAATTATAGCATTGAAATAGAACCAGTAATATGATAAATTTCCAGAATACAATTTTAGTTCCTCAGAGTATATAACTGCCAGAGTTGATCTTACTTACTAGGGAAGTTTGCTCACAGTAAGTAATCTGACTCTGCTATTGACATTCTGCTTTTGTTGAATTCCTTTTATTTCTTTATAAAGATGAGCATTCACTAGGAAATAACTGGCAGTTTTAAGATAATTTTAGCATAGTCTTTTATAAATTATCCACAATGTTAGCCACATGAGTGTATTAGTCTGTTCTCACACTGCTATAAAGACATACCCAAGACTGGGTAATTTATAAAGGAAAGAGATTTCACAGTTCCACATGGCTGGGGAAGCCTTGAAATCATGGCTAAAGGCAAAGGAGGAGCAAAGTCACATCCTACATGGCAGCAGGCAAGAGAGCTTGTGTAGGGGAACTCCTGTTTTAAAACCTTCAGATTTTGTGAGACCTATTCACTACCATGGGAACAGCATGGGAAAGACCCACTCCCATGATTCAATTACCTTCTACTGGGTGCCTCCCATGACACCTGGGAATTACAGGAGTTATAATTCAAGGTGAGATTTGGATGGGGACTCAGCCAAACCATATTAATGGAACTATTCTGGATGTTGGGATTAATTTAATAAAGGTATGTAGAAAAGATGCCAAGGAATAACAACATAGTAAAAGAAATACAGTTTAAAAAATGGAAGTGTTTCTTATTCACATACTTTACTTACATCTCATAAAATGTTGTGGCTTACTTTGAATTTGTCCTGTCAGATAAAATGACAGCTTTTCTTCAGCTCATCTGTTCTTGAGGATATCGCATAGAGATCTCTAAAAACAGTTGTTTCCTAGCAGGTGCTGCTTGGAAGGGTGCTTACTAACTATGGCAGGAGAAATCCTGAAGCAAGACGACAGCAAAGGTGATGCCTATGGAGAGCACTTTATAATCATTACACCATTTCCTCAGGGATAACAGAGGACAATGAACACTGGACAAACGTGACCAAGAGGAGTAAAGAAATTATCAGCTCAAGAAATAAAAGTCGGAACAATTCTATGTTGGGTTGTGCAATTATTGCTTTCCCTGCACACAAATGCATTAAAGAAAATGCTACCAGAATTTCTGGATACACTCACTTGAGATTGAATTTGTTTCTGAGAAGCATAAATGAATAACATTGCTTCTTCTCCATCTTCAACATGGTCCTTACATTCTCCTTTCACAAGCTGTCTCCTTGCCAGAGGTGCTGTCCTGCCTGGGGAGACATCTGGCAATAATCTCCTTCTCCAAGTGAAAATTTAAAAAGTACTTGGAATCTAAGACATACTCAGTCCCACACCACTGAAAGGAGGCTTTGCAAGTGTGGTTTCTGAGAGGCAGAACATTTCTCGCTAGAGACAGTGGATTTGCTTCAGAAGTAACAATATAACATAGATGTTTTCAGTGAACCACCTCTGATCTGTGACTATCATAGAAACTTTACTGAGATGACTTGTCATTTGACCTCCAATAAGATTAACCATTGTAATGTCTCCTAAGATTTCTATGAATTTAGCTGCACATGTGTATTGTTTATCCCTAAATCCTGGAACAGCAAAGCTCAGCACTACCTCTCTGTTTGGCAGATGAATTAACCTAAACCTACCATAATCTGAGCCAAAGATTTAGATGTATAAACCCAAACTCTAAATATAGACCACAGATCAGAAAGCTACAGGCTACAGTACAAATCTGGCCTACTGCTAGTTTTTGTAAGTAAAGTATTACAGGAACAGAATCATGTCCAGTCAATTACATGATTTATCTTGATGTTTCTGAGCTACCACAGCAAAGGTGAGTAGTTAGGATAGCCTGCAAAGCCTAAAATAATTCCTACTGGGTACTTTACATAAAAAGTTTGCTAACTCTCCCAGCCAAATTCTCAGGGAAAACTTAGATATCTGAGCATGAGAAGGAACAACTGAATATGTTAATAGAATAGTCAAACTTTATCAGATTCCTAAATGTTAGCAAAAAGAACAGTATTGCCACACGAGATTACCCTGAGAAGGATCTTCTCAAACAACTCTGTGCTTTAAGTCCATTTTTATATTGTATTTTCTCATTTACATACCATTTATTCAGAAACTACCATATGTTGGTTCTGTAACTACAGAGATGTCAAGATATAGATCTTCGATGGCCTCAGGGAATAATGGTAACACAAATATATGAGTAAATACTTACAATGCAGTGGTGCAGTGTTCTAGCTACTAGAATGTATAAAGGGGAAAGTGCCAGGTTACCATGGCAGAGAGAGCTGTGAATGAGAGAGAACTGTTCACGTGGAATACACTAGACAACCTCAGCTTTGCAAAACAGTAAAAATTATTCAGGTGGATACAGTAATGGGTCATTCCTGGCAGAGAGAATAGTATAAGGAAAGAACATGCTGTGGTTTGGGAAAATGAAATAATTGGGGAGTATATTAGGCCATTCTTACATTGCTATAAAGAAATACATAAGGTTTGGTAATTTATTTTAAAAAGAAGTTTAATCGGCTTGCAGTTTTGCAGGCTGTACAAGGATGGCACCAACATCTGTTCAGCTTCTGAGGAGGCTTCAGGGAGCTTTTACACATGGCAGAAGGCCAAGTGGAAGCAGGCAGGTCACATGGCAAAAGCAGGAGCAAGAAAGAGTTGGGGGAGAGGGGCCACATACTTTTAAATGACCAGATCTCACAAGAACTCACCCACTGTTGTAATGACAGCACTAGATCATGAGGGATACATGCCCAGGACCCCAGTACCTCCACCAGGCCCCACCTCCAACACTGGGGATTACAATTCAACACGAGATTTTAGTGGAGACAAATTTCCCAACTATATCAGGGAGTAAGAGAGAGTGAAAGAGAATGGCAAAAGTTGCTACTGGAGAAGAATAGTGATATCAAACCAAAAAATGTCTTTTATTATATGCTGAGAGGTTTGGACTGTATTCTGAGCAGTATTTCTAAACCTGCCATTGTATCATTAAAGTATGTTTTTAAAGGAAGAAGCTGGCATAATGCTATCCACATTGCACAAAAATAATTCTAAGGGGTGTTTGGAAAATGTAAATGGGAGATAAACACTTGAAGACAGGAGACCAGCTAGATAGTTTTTGGAAGAGCTAAAGGAAGCAATAACAAGGCCCTGAATTAGGAAAATGCCCATGGGGAAGAGGCCGTAGGTTTGAGAGATATTTCTTAGGCAAAACTAACACAGCCTATTAGATAAAATAGAGATAGTGAGGTAGAGAAAGGGTCAACTGAAAATGATGTAAAGAAGAGCAAAGGTTATCAAGGAATCAGTCGTCCAAACAACCTTGTGTTCAGGAGTGTAAAATGCTGAGGGAACACAACCCTGATCAAACAATTTTCACTAGAGGCAAATAGCAGCAAAGTCGTTGTAATGGGCAGCCCGATGGACACAGCAGGGGGAAAGCTGAAATTCCAGCATGGCAGCACAGGAGCCTGCAGGGACTTGGAAATGAAGGAGAGACTTCAAAAAGAGGGCTGCAAATGGCACCAGGGACATACTTCTCCTAGTTTGCCTAGAGTGAGATTTCAGGACAGTTGAAGCAGAATTCAGAAGTAGAGTTGTAAACACTCCCTAAACGTTGTCCAATAACAGGTTACTCAAAAACAATTTTCCAAGTGAAAAAAAAATGGTGATGGTAAACACTAACAATTGGTACTTAATATGTGATCTTTTAATGTCAAACCATCAATGGTGGCATAATTTTAAAATTCTTTACTTATCTTTTCCTGAGATGAAAAGCAATATTTAGCCATTTGATTGAATATATCAATTACAGAAATGTATAAAAAAGCAAATAGCAGCCAGAAACAACTGCTATTGTTTTGTTATATTCCTTTTTATGCATAAACTATTTTTACACAAAAGAACATTCTAACTGTGTCATTTGCTGTCTTTTTTTTAATCTAATGTTTTACTTTCCCATATTATAAAATATGGTTTGCCCATATCTTCCAGTTTAATATTCTTTTCCTTATCTTTCAAACTAAAATTGGGTTAAACATCAGATTACTTACAGTAGGAAATCTAATGAATGCTCCATATATTTCTGGACATTCTTTAAGAATTTATCTTTTTTCAGAACAACCGATTGCTGCTTCTGGTGAGTTACTGATGCCTTCTCTGAATTTTGCCACTCTTGGGCATATGCTCTTTTCCATACTATACTGCTCTAAACAGCAGATAATATATGTATTTACCAATTTACCAGCTGGAGACTGTGTGACTATATACTTTATTGAAGATCTAACAAAATAGAAGGCAATTATATTGTTGGACAGTACAATAAAAGATGTAAAACTGAATATTAGATGTTCCCCCTTCCTAAAGTCGTCTCAATCATCAAGGTATTTTATTAATCCCAAACCACGTTTTTCCTTGGAGGAATTCTACTGCCTGACCTTAGTATAATATTTTTACTCCCAATATAAAGATAAATAAATCATATTTTCATAGATGAAGAACATTTACACCATAGGATCTGAAAGACATAAAGGGAAAGTTTAATCATAAGCCAGCAAGTCCAGTGGTAGGCATTTTCATGAGTGTTTTGGGAGTACCATAGAAAGACATTTAGCTCAGCCTGGGTGAGAAGGAAGATCACTAGCTGATCCCCCTAAAGTTGAGTTTGATTGAATAAATAGGATTTATTTATCCAGAGATGCAAAGAGGAGGTAACAGGAACAACAAGGCAGAGAGATCAGGGTGAGCAAAGATTCAAGGGCAAGAGACAGCTTGGGGTTTCCACAGAGCTAAAATCAGCTAAGTCACGCTAGCATGGAGAGGTCTGGGAGAGGAAGAAAGTGGAGAGGTCACAGAAAGCCTACCATGTCATGTGAGGATGTCAATGCCATTTGCTGAGAGCGGGCAACCATTTAAAAATTTTGAGAGGAAGTAACATGCTTGCATTCTAGCTGCCTCAACCTCGTGGCGTACGGATTTGAGGAAGGCAGGACTGGAGGCAGAGTTCAAAAGTGAAGGCAAGACCTATTTCAAACAAGGGATGTTCCTGAACCGGAGCAGCAGTGACATAAATAGAGAGAAGTCAAATTTAAAACAGCTGGGGATGCGCAACTGACAATGCTTCGTGCACGAATGGGTATTCAGAAAAGAAATTCCTATAAGACAACTGATAGTTGGAAGGAATAAATTTGACAACATAGTAGATGAATTTCCTTTCTTGGTCAGTAGCCTGCAAAACTGCCACGGAAGAGACTTTCTTTTGCTTCTGTCTAGGAGACTGAGATCAATTTTATTTATTTATAACCCCCACAGGGTATTCTGAGATCCTTTTCAACCATTCTAAAAGTCATTTCTCACTTAGAGTTAGATTTAAAAAAAAAAAAAAAAAGGAACTTTTGGAAGTTGATATGAGTGGGGTAACCGTGGAAAGGGTCTATGCTTTTCCTTGGACTTTCATTCTTAATCCTGACTATTCGTGTGATGGCACAAGGTATTCATGCTGCCAGGCATCTCAAGGATGACCCAACATAGTTAAAACACTTTTATTCTCTCCTGGCTTTTATTGCCTCTAATGGGACCATAACTTACATATTCTCTTTTATTCTTCATTATTTTTTCCAGGAGAAGATATGCCTGAAGCACTTTCTGTGCTCATACAATATCTTCTTTCAACTTTATATCTCTCTGAGAAAGAACTTTTATAAACTAGGTTATATAAGAATATCTCAGATGTAAATGCTGGTAGAAAAGAGAGGTACTGCAACTTGGGAAAACAACCTTTAAAAATACCCACTGCAGTTTCTTTGTAAGCATGAAGTTGGGATCAGATTCCAGCGTAATTACTCAGCAAATGCCCTTTTGAGAAATGAAACTCCTCAAAACAGCATCTCATCAGAGAAAATTCAAAGTTAATAATACCCAGAAAAATGCAAATTAAGACAACAAGCTATGACTGGCAAACGTTAGAAAAATAGAAAATGTCAAATGTAGATGGGAATTTGCAGCTCTAGGAGGCATCAGCTCTGCTGGAAGTGTCAACTAGGCAGCCACACTGGAATACAAGCTGGTATACGGACTTAGTAAATACACACTGACCCTATAACTCAGCTTACATAAAATGTGTGTGTATCCTCAACTCACACCGCAGGCCACTCAGCTCTATACAAAGCACTGCTTGCGCTGATAGGGACTCTAGGGGAACTTGGATGTGTAAAACTAAGTGGATCAGTAAAATGTGGAATACAATTAGAAAAAGAAAAATAGATTCACCACATGGTACTCAGATGAATATTAAGAACATAGTATTTTTGTGAAAAATGTAGGTCAGAAAAGATGTTTATTAACAATATTATTTACATAAACTAAAATACATTGCACATAAAACAATGTATGTTTTGCAAGAACATACGTAATAAAAACAAACACACTAAATACTTAGCTATGCGGAAGAAGTTGTAAAATTCAAATTGGGCCAGCAAATAAAGAAAAATAAACACTTTTATGTCTAAACTGTCATTTTTCTGAACTTTTGCATTTTTCTATCTTTCATTCCTGACTTCCTCTCACTTTTCTTTTTCTCTTTCTATTCTACCTACAGCTTTCTTCAAATTGAAAAATGAAACTGAAGAAAACATGTGTTCAAAATATGGAAATAGGCCAGGTTTAGTGGCTCACACCTGTAATCCCAGCACTGTGGGGGTCTGAGGCAGGCAGATCACTTGAGGTCAGGCATTCAAGATTAGCCTAGCCAACATAGAGAAACCCCATCTCTACTAAAAATACAAAAATTAGCTGGGCATAGTGGTGCATGCCTATAATCCCAGCTACTTGGGAGGCTGAGGCAGGAGAATCACCTGAACCTGGGAGGCGGAGGCTGCAGTGAGCCAAGATTATGCCACTGAACTCCAGCCTGGGCGACAGGGCAAGACTTCATCTCAAACAAACAAAAACCCCATAAAACATGGAAAATAAGAAGTAAGTTGGAATTCATGGAGTGTAGTCATGGATATGATATATATGCTATAGCAATTGTAGAATGATTTGTTTTAATCCTGTAAGTTCTTTTCATCAACTATAAGAAAGTAGATATTCATTAGCCATTCAATTTTCAGTGTTATATCTACTATGCTACTTGCAAAACCATTTTGACCATAAAACCACCCAAGGTGCTTGTCAAATGGAGAGTCCAAAACGCTCCTCCTAGTTCCCTGATTATTCAAATTCTTGAATTTTTATTATTCAAATTATTCAAATTCTGTAGTTTTAATAGACACCCTAGGTAATCATATGAGCAGGAAAATTGGCATAAATACTGGCCAAGCCCATCCAAAACATTCTTTTCTTTCCTAGGAGGAAAGAAAATTGGCCGCTTTACTATGAAAATAATAATAAAAATTAGAGCTACCATTTATTGGATGCTGGTTATGTAACAGAGCACTCATCTTCTCATTGGTACATCCCAACAACTCTACGGAACAGGTAATGTCATCATTCACGTCTTAAAAATGAAACTGCTGGCTTACATGAATAAATATAATTTGCCCAGTAACAAACTAATTAGTGGCAGAAATAGTCTTGAAGCTAAGTTTACCAAATGCCTAAGTGTATACTCTCAAGCATGACAGCATATGATTATTTACTTATTTTACAGGTGTATGGTTGATTTTAATGTATGTATGAGGTTTTTTGTTTGGATTGATCATTTTTTATTTTTCTATATATTACTAGTATTTGACAGAATAAGTATCTAGTAAGCATCTAGTTTTCGTCAAAATCTAGATGCTTATTAGACGCAGTTAATCTGAGACCCACTCACAAAGAATAACCTACACACAGTTTCAACTCTTTGCTTGTGTTTGGTTACCACCTAAGCAAGAATGCATGTGATATATCAGGGATTGCCCAGTTATTCCAGTAATTCTCTCAAAGCCTTCTCTTTGCTCTAGGCTCTGTAATTATCTCTAAAAGCTAGTAATCAAAGCTGGTGGAGTAACTGTCCTCTGGGAACAAAAGAAGTATCATTGCTGTAAGGCCACAGCTAGGCATTGCTGAGTGAAGACCTTGATAAAAACAAGAATTCTCTATTCTTAAGTAATTCTCTTTGAGATTTCTGTACTCAGAGAGATATTCTACAAAATTCCTTCAAAGACTCAAGCCAGTTATTAATTTGCTATTCTACATGCTGAAGGTAAGTTAGCCTAACTGATTGTATACATAAAGGAAATAAACAGCATTTAAAACTGTTATATTTTAACAAATATTGCTGTGCCAAAAATGAGAGAGAAAGAGTATCCTTATGGATTTTTTTCTTCTTTTTTAAGTTTCAAGTAAAAATATTACATCTAATACAATTTCTTTGTTTTGATTCAGAGGTTCTAAACCATAAAATGTGATTCAGAGAAAGTTGTTGAGAAATATTAGTGAAAGAAAAAATGGATATTATAGGACTGTAAGTGCAATTCAGAATTAAAGGACAGTATAGAAGACTACTTCTAGGTTATAAATCAGCATTGTCAATAGCTTTTTAAAAATATATATTTTTTAAAAAGATCTTAACTTCCATATAGTATTTTTTTTACTTAAACATGTATCAAACTCCTATTTTCATCCATGTCTTTGCCAATTGAAATGACCGAAAGAATATGAAGGTAAGAAACCCTTCATGGACTCAGGGAACTAAGAAGAAAGTCTGATCAATTTATATGAGCTATAATAGAGACGGAAACAAATTAAAAGTCTGACTTTATTGAAACACCTCTTTTTGAGAAAAGCACATGGTTGACATGGCGAGGGAAGGGTACGCCAGCACCCCTGTTTCACATCCCTGAATGGAAAAGTTCTTTATCAACTTTCATCCCTTTTCTTTACTATCAAATAGTCGTCACTGAATTGATTCATTATTTCTTTAAGGTTGCACACTGGTGATTTTTCTCATCCTATCATGCTTTCTATTATATGCTAGGACTTCTCTGTATAGAACTGTCCCTTACCCATGCTGGCTATCATTTACCCTGAGACATATTTCATACAAGAAAGATAGGATCAATGCTTAAGAAATTTACTCCTACCATCAATTTTCTGAGTAACAAATTGATGCTATCTCCAAAATATCCAATGAATGTTGTTTTGTGTGTCTCTCTATTTTCTTTTCACGATGTTTTAATATAAAATATGTTTCAGTCAATTGAAGTAACTTTGAAGCTCAAGTTGGCTCCAGTGTCTTTTTGGTGCACGACCGACAATGTCAGATTACTTATTTGCTTTCAAGCACAACAACCTGTCCTGGGATCCATTTGTATATTTCCTATTTCAGACCCGATATAATATGGATCCAGATTTTTCAGAAGCAGATTATACAGTTTGAAGGTCCTCATTAAGAAAAAAAGTGCAAAGCTGTGATTATAAAATAAGATACTAAATATTTATATAGAATGACAAAATAAATCACAACAAACTATAATGTTTGAAACGTAGACATCCTACAAATTTCACAAAATCCAGTAAAAAGACATAGTACTTTTACTAACTGTTGAAATATTTATAACACTTTTTCTTACATGTTTGCCTGAATTCTCTTCATATGACAATAATTTTATAATATCTTCTAAGCAGAGAGTAAAAAAGTAAATCCTTCCTTCCTCTATCATGCTTCAATAAAAAGTGATTATTATTATGTTGGTGCAAAAGTAACTGTGGTTTTTGCCACTAAAGGTAATAATATTAAGCATTATTATCAAATTGGGAGAAACTATCAAGTTTCCTTCAAACATACACTTTAATATTTGGAGGTATTTCCACAGTTAGCTTCTGGCTCTGTTTATCTCAAACTTTGTTTCTCCTTCACTAGTCTCACAGTGTGATGAGCACTAGAACATGTTTGTATCCTCATATGACCTCAGCCTTGCCCCTCCTTCTTAGGATATTATATTGATTCATTGTGAGGGGGCACATTCTATATCAGAACAGTTAACAGTAATGTCAAGGGACCATTAACTAATAAGAATGTGTCCCTCCTCAAATATTCCTTAGCATGATCTCTAAAATCCCCATGGCCAATTCAAAACTACCCAACCAAAGAATTATGCCAAAGAAAAATCAGAGTAAAACTAATTGCAACTTAAAATATCATAGTTTTGAATCTTTTGCAAATATATATGTGTGTGTGTGTATGTGCACGCATGCGTGTGTGTGTGAGAGACCATGCGATCACACTGCTAGGGACTCCAATGAATTTGGAAAGGACTCACACAAGTGAGACACCCTGCAACTTAAGCTTCTTTAAAGTCACTATAATTTCAACTCAACCTGGAATCAGCCATTTACACAGGATTTAGTTTCCTTTTGTTGATGAATACTCACTGCTACTGAGTTGTCACTGCTTCTAGACGTTTTCACTAAAGTTAGAAATATGTATTTTTAAAGCAAGGGAAACAGATTATGTACTTATACTGATGTTTCAATTCTAAATTAAAACTACATAGTTTTTACTTAAATGTTTTAATTTTTATACTTGTATGTCTTATATCTTATGCTGAAAATCTTAATGCCCCAAAGATAATTTTCAAGATAACTCACTTGCTTTATTCTATAATAGACATAATGTAGATTCCAATTAACAATTACCCATAATAAGTTGAATTGAGTTTAAATGATGAATAGAATTTTATTCAGGTACAACCCAGAAACAAGTAGGAATCATGAAGCATGAACAGTGTGTGTGAATCCTAGGGCTTAATGTTACCAGAATAAATAATATATTTGTGAGAGAATACATGACACCAGATATGGACTTGTTGAGTGCTAGTTAAGCAGTTTTTACATTATTGTGAATGCTCTTAAAAGCAGATACTTATTTTAATCAGTGGCATAAAATGAATCAGAATTTATTTTAAAGTCTGGAATGAGAGAGAGAGCAGACTAGCAAGAGATCAGCATGGTGTGAAGAATAAAATAGGAGAGAGCCTCAGTTACTATGTAAATTAGAAAGCCACCCAGTCCCTGCAAATGCTTCCCTGGGCTCACTCTAACAATAATCAAGGAGACAATGAACTTCAGCTGGCAGAAAATAACTGGACTTATTCACAAACTTCGGTTATTAGGGGGAAATTATCAGAAAAGAGAAAGGAGATAGAAATAGCAATTCTCATTTCATCTCACTCCTATTAGTCAATAAATATGTATTGAGCTTTTTCTATATGCCAGCAACTGGTGGAAACATAGCATTGAACAAGACAAACATTGTCCTTGCATTTTATGGAGCTTACAGTCTTGCAAGAAAAATGAATAAATGATCAAAATTGATGAGGTTCCAAAATAAGCCTTTTAAATTACAAGTATGTTGGATAATTTTGATATCGCAGTTGTAGTAATACTATATTCCAAATGTTGCCCAGGCAAAATGAAACCATGAAAGTTTGGTTCCTTCTGTCTTTTTTTTCCGCATGTCTTCTCACCTCTCAAAATTACATCCTGTCATTTACCCTGAAACTAACCGCCCTCTCCTTCTCTTAGACCCATCTTGATAAGCAATTAAAATTATCAGCTTGGAACCCCAATAAACTAATATTTACTATTCTTACTTGGTGTAATTATGTCTTAGAGCTGACTCTGTGTGGTTAAAAAAAAAATGTCCCCAGCCCTGTGATTTTACCCCTTAAGTATGACAGGCTTTCACACGATGGAGTGCAGAATATGACTTATTTTGAGTAAAGTGGTATGTTTTATTGCCCCTCAAAACACAACATGAGACCATTTTCCATCTGTAGGGCAGGGCTAGCTGGATTATATAGTATGCTACAGGGAAAAATCTGTCTTTATATCTTGTTTAGTTACTCCAAAGACATCATGAGAAAGCACCTTTCTTCATGGTTGGCTATTATTTTCTGAACAGACCTACATAAAAATTACGGAGAAATTGCTTTGTAAAAATAAGTACATAAAAAGAGCACAGACAGTGGTTCTCACCTATAATTTCAGGGACTCTGGAGGCTGAGGCAAGAGGAGTACTTGAGACCAGGTATTCAACACTAGCCTGAGCAATATAGCTAGATCAAGTGTCTAAAAAAAATTTAAATATTAGCTAGGTGTAGTGGTATGCGCCTGTAGTCCCAGCTACTCAAAAGACTGAGGTGGGAGGATTGCTTGAGCCCAGGAGTTCAAGGCTGTGGTGAGCTGTGATTATACCACTGCACTCTAGCCTGGGTGACAGAGCAAAACCCCATCTCTAAAAAAATAATAACCATAGTAAATGTGTACATAAAAAAATTGTCTCAAGGTGTTGAAAGATAATTTCTTAAGGTCACTTATTTGACTTGTCTTAAGTTGAAAACCAGAACAAATAAGGAAATTTGTACCAGATAGCTTTGAATTTTCTGTAAAATAGAAAAAAAAATAGTTATCTGGATAAATAGAATATAAAGGCTTGAAGAGGAGAAGGTATGGATTTGCTGGGCATAAAAAGAAACAAGTAAATAGGGTCACAACCTATATGAAACCTGAAAATTAAAGAACTGGTACATATTTTTCTTGTATATTTTTCGGGCAAAATCTGTGGGACATTTCTGTTTTGGATTTGTACTTCAATACTTCTGTATGTTGGTTTTTTCCACTTTCTATTTTGTGATTTTATCTTTTAAAAATGATTTTATTCTACAAATTTATCTCAGCTAGTTTTGCTAGTTCCTCCCCACTTGTGCTTACATGTTTTTAATCACTCCTTGTAGGTGAGAGTTTGAATCAATATAATCATCTTAAATTGTATTTGGCAAGTTTTATCTAAAGCATTTAAAAAATTCAGAAACAGCTGGATGTGGCGGCTCATGTCTGTAATCCCAGCACTTTGGGAGGCTGAGGTGGACAGATCACGAGGTCAGGAGTTCAAGACCAGCCTGAACAACATGGTGAAACCCCATCTCTACTAAAAATACAAAAACGAGCCAGGCATGGTGGCAGGTGCCTGTAATCTCAGCTACTCAGGAGGCTGAGGCAGGAGAATCATTTGAAACTAGGAGGCGGAGGTTGCAATAAGCCGAAATCATGCCACTGCACTCCAGCCTGGGTGACAGAGCAAGAGTCCTTCTCAAAAAAAAAAAAAAAAAAAAAAATTCAGAAACATTAATTTTGTAATTCCACTTCTAGAATCCTCCCTCCACCTAGAAATATAGATGTTGACAAAAACTGAGCTTCGAAAATATTTACCATGCATATAATAGTCAAATACAATGAACTGCTTAATTGTTCAATACGAGATGTATTAAATAAACTACTAATATCTCTGCCTTAATGAATTGCTCTTCTTCAAATGTCTGCCCTCCGAAAGCGAGGCCTAGAATGTTCTCAAGGAATCACTTAGGTCTCTTACCTCTTAGAATCCTCTCCAACTCCTCCAGGAAGACTTGGTTGACCCCTCTTCTGAACTCTTCTAACTCTGTTCAAACACTGGCACTCACTGTATAGTATGATTCTTTTTCTCTTTGCATGTCTTTTCTCCCTTTTCTAGATTATGAGGTCTTTGATAGTAGAAATCATGTCTCACTTGTTGTTTTATCAATGTCAGCAAGCAGAATGCCCAGCATATTATTGACATTAAAAAAACTCTTTAATGGATAGCTGAATCAAGGCATGAGTGTTGGCTGAGCAATTGTGATGACATTGATCAACAGCACAACAATGTTACAATTCAAAATGCTGTTGATTGCAACTTACATCTTTTTTATACTTAGTCTGACTTGATAAATGCTGATTATCTTTTCCTAATTACACAAGTAAAACAGGCTGATTCTAGAAAAGTTAGAGGATACATTATAGACAAAAAATCTAAATTTCCCATAATTTCAGAAGATTCATTCTTGATTTATTTCCTTTCAACTATTTTCCTGATTTAAAAAAGGTAATTTGAGCAAGACAGATTAGACAAATAGATAGATATAAATGGATGGATATAATTGCATAAATACATACAAATAGACAATTTTCCTGCATTTTAATGATTTAAAAAATAACTATGAAACATTCCAAGGTATTTTGGTCATCATGAGAAAATTTGCATGTGCATATTTCACTTGAAAATATTTACAAAGAACTTTCTTTGTTTATTTTACACTTCAAGTCACACTGTAGAATTTTCTCACTATCTAAGGGAATTTTTTTAATGTAGTTTGGTAACTAAATCAGACTTCATGTAATTTCCCAACTTTGTCTACAATCAGCTGTTGAGTTCCTCAGGCTTCCATTCTTGGAAAGTGTTAGCAATGTCTTAACCTCATTAATAATCTACAACATAATGAGGGGTTTAAGGGTAGCAGACAAGATTAAACTCATTTGTGTGCATTCATTGATAAATTATGTATTGCTCTAAATTTTAACCAGATCCTCACTGGAGGCCCTATTTATCCTTCAGTTTATAGTGTAACTGATGTAAACAGCCTAGATAAATTGAAATCATCACCAGGATTTCCATGACTGCCACTTGTTTTAGATCTTCAGGTTTCCTACTGCCTTCAACTGCGGTACCTCCAGGAGCTATTGACATTTTTATCTGGTTTAGGCCAAGAACAAAATCTTGAATTTTTGTTTATTGCCAAAATATAGAAAATTATGCAAAGCATTTTTGATAGCTATAGATTTCATTAAAAATTTGAAAAAGAAATTAGTGGAGTAGGGTTATGTTTTCAACTAACAGCTGGTGGTAACAATGGGCTGGAAATTTAGGCAGAAGCCAAATTATACAGGCTAACATCTCATTTCTCTATTAGAATTGCCCAGGGGACTTAATCAAAAAACTAAACAAAAACAGGAGTCCTGGGCCCACTCCAGATTTATTATCAAGGCAGAAGATCCTGGAGTCTGCATTTTAAAGACAAAAACCTGTTTATTCTTATGCACACTTTAAGAAGCACTGGACTAAGAACTGTTGGCCTTTAACCAAATCAAGAAGAGGAAGGAGTAGGCTGTACTGGAGATAGAATGGATGAGTTCTTTTTAGGCATGTTGAATTTGAGATGTATGTTAGAAATCCCAGTATGGTTCCCAGTAGGAATTCAGAAATATGACCATGTAGCTTATGAAAACCTCAGATTTTAGCACACATTTTGGAATCAGACTACTCATCCATCACATCAGTAGTAACTGAAACCTTGGGCACAGGTGCACCCACCCATGAAGAATGAGCAGAATGAGAAAAGATGAGAACTAGAGACCAAATCAGAGGTAGAGGAAGAAAACATTAGTCAGTCATGGCAGCTGTAAAGTCCCTAGCACCAAGCAATCCTCTGAAGGCACCTGGAAGGCAATTGCAGATACAGCTTTATCTGCCATTTATGATTATATAACAAGGTGTGATATGGAGAGCATTGCAAAGACAGAAGCCAGGGTCAAGAGCAAGGAGCTGCCTTTGAGATGAAAGAATGCAGAGTAGCATCACCAGATGCTGCAAATAAAAATACAGGAAGCACAATTAAATTTAAATACAAGATAAACAGGGTTTTTTTTTTCGGCATATGTACCAAATATTATGTGGCACATACATTTAAAAAAAAAACACTCTATGCTTTATCTGAGATTTAATTTAATTTAACTGACCCTAATACTGGGTCTCCTTTACCTTTAACCTCTACTCTGGACACTCACTAGGGTTTAAATGATTGTTTTTGAGATCTTAGTGAAAAGAAACTTCAAAATAATTTGACAGAGGGGTCATTTGATAAATTGATTTTGGGTTAACTGACCAATGACCTTGGAAACACCTATCACCTTCCAAAAAAATTTTAAACATTCTTACTGGCCAGGATTTGAAAGCAAAACTTAAAAATGACATACTCATATTTTTATTATAATTCTAAAGTCAGCCTACATTTAATATGCCTCAAATTGTCTAACAGCAAAATCTCAGAGAAATGGCCAAAAAAAAGTCTCTGCTCTTTCTGACAGGATATTGGAAATAATCATAAGGAGTGTCTGGGCAGTGAAGCAGGCACAGTAGGGGAGTTCCGCAGGGACTACTCAGACTGGAAGCTATTACCCTTGGTCAAAGAACTCTTGTGAACTTGCCACAAAGAAGAAATCCCTAGGCCAGCTTAGAAGGGAGTCAAAGGTAAATCTTCAGAAATTATGGGAATATATACCAGAAATTGGATGGACCTCTTCCCTTTTACATAGGAAATCTACTAGAGTTTTATGATTATGCTGCAGATTGAATCTCTACCTTCAAGTCTGAACTTTAGAAAACTATAAACAGATTGATGGTAGTGTAGAACTAGTACTCAATGCTAACGTTAACAATAATTTATAGAGATGTGTTAGCATAGCAGCCTCTACACTACCCAGATTCCCCTTGAAAGGGGAATGAAGAATGAAGAAGGAAAAGGAATGAAGACCTTTTTCCCCAGCTGCTGAGACTGCTGTCAGAAGTTACTCCTCGCTGTTAGCCCTCTCTGGGCATTGCCTCAGCTAAAGAAAATTGCTTTGGCTAACATCTCATTTACTTCCAGAAGCAGCCCTCAACTGATCATCCGTCTCCTAGAGCAAACTCAGACACCTCGTGGTTAATCTCAGCTTCTGTAGCTCCCTGTGAAATTAGCTGAGGCCTTTGTCAGACTGCATCCCAGCTTATCTTCTCCCTTTAATGAATTCTGCTTCCTTCACCTCCCGTCATGGATGTCCATCCCAAGAGCACTTCCTAATAAATGCACTGCCTACTAATCACTGTCTTAGTCTGCATCCCAGAAAACCCAAACAGTGACAATACAGCCTTGGGAATAAGGCAATCCATGCATAATTTGGAGACCCATGAAGACTGAAGAAGGAATAAGTACATAACCAGGACTGAGATATCTCATTAGTTAGCTGTTTTCACCATTACTCTAGAGAGGATATATTGAGAGTTCATACCATATCACATGGTAATGTTGCCTTATATCAGAATATTACAGTTACCTATAAAATTATTTAAGTGACTAATTAATTACACTTAATTGAGAATTCACTATAAAGCAAACACAAAGTAAACTGATTATTCCTTTTATTTCTCATAATAAAAGTCTAGTCTTATTGTCTGTAACTAGCCTAATTGTCTGTAACTTACTTTAGAGTACCTTAGTGTGGACAGCATAATATAAATATGTATTAATCTACCTGCTAGGGGCTTTTAGTTAACATTTAAAGTACATTAATCGGGTATCCACACTGCAGGAATAATAAATAAGGATTTGAAAGACACTAATTATGAATTCACACTACAGAAGTGAGAGACAACTTTTAGAACAAATCTTCACATTTTTCTATTAAATGTGTAGTGAAGCTTTTGTTAATTAACATAAAAGATGTTCAAATATTTTTTTCATTTGTGTGTTTTTCAAACAGACATTTTTCTTCTAGAAATCCTTCCAGAATATAATATAGGCATCTGTATCCTTTATACAATTGGAATAAGAATCTGAGAAGCCCAGCAGCTTAAGACAGTCGACATAAAGCAAATTAGTTGATTTTTTTCATTTCTTACAAAAACTGTCTATTCTCATTGTCTGTAACTTTAAAATAATGTTGAATAATATTAGTGATAGTATCTATGTCCTCTTTCTGGCTTTAATAGTATGGCTTTAACATTTTTAAATCATGTCTGCCGGAATTTTGGTAAATAATACATAGAAAACTCCATTCTTTCTATGTTGCACCACTTAATGGAAAATTCTGTTGCCTTTTCTAGAAAGTTAGTAGGGAGTTTCGTGAGTACCTAAAAACATAGATTTAGTATCTGCTAAGTCAAGCCTCCTCACTATTCTTTTTTTAAAAACTTGGTTTTGTTGGTTCTTCTTAGATTTTTTTTTTTTAGTTATGCATGAACTTAATGATCACTTTATACAATGTTCCCCTAGTGGGACTTCATACATTATATTTACATATAAATTTTGAGAATTCATATTGTCTTAGTATTAAGTGTTCTCATTCAAGATGATGTCAATTTGCTGTACAGTAGTAATCACTTCACTATGTATATGTATATCTAAATATCATGTATTATACCTTAAATATATACAATTAAAAAAAATAATATGTCATGTCATTAGGCAAGATAGAGTCAGGTTTTTTTTAGTAATTAAGAACCTGAACCTTGGATCAGATCACTTGGATGTAATAATTCCTCATTCTGATACATACTATTTGTGTGGCTCTAGGTAAGATATGTTGTCTCTTTGTATTTTTGTTTCCTATTTTTTATAATAGGAATAAATAATAATATCTACCTAATAAGAATAAATGAATATCAAATAATAAGTATAAGATTTGCAAGCCTCAAAGTAACCTCAAACTGAAAAACATGCAACAGATATACTAAAAATAAAAAGCAACAAATTAAATCATACCACCAGAGAAAATTATCTTCACTAAAAAGAAGACAGGAAGGAAGGAAAAGAAGACCACAAAAAACTAACAGAAAACAAATAACAAAATGGCAGGAGTAAGTCCCTAATTATCAATAGTAACACTGATTGTAAATGGACAAAACTGTCCAATCAAAAGACATAGAGTAGCTGAATGAATTAAAGAACAAAAGCTAGTGATCTGTTGTTGTCTATAGCAAGCACACACATAGACTGAAAGTAATGGGATGAAAAAAGATATTTCATGCCAATGGAAATAACTATACTTATATCAGACAAAATAGATTTCAGGACAAAAACTATAAGAAGAATCAAAATGGTCATTATATAATGATAAAGAAGTCAGTCCAGCAAGAGGATATAACTATTGTAAATACATATGTACCCAACACTGGAGCACCTAGATATATAAACCAAATATCATTACAGCTAAAGAGAGAGCTAGGACTCAGTACAGTAACTGGAAATGTCAACAACCATTTTCAACATTGCACAAATCTCCCAGATAGAAGCTCAACAAAGAAACATCAAACTTAACCTGTACTTTAGAACAAATGGAGCCAGTAGATATTTACAGAATATTTCAACCAACAGCTGCAGAATAACATTCTTCACTTCAGCACATGAACCATTCTCAAAGATAGGCTATAGGAGATTGGTCAGGGTGGTAGGAAAATTATAGGAAAGATACAAACCTTCTTGGAAGGCTGGAAGATTTTGCAAAAGCTTTGATGAGAAAAGTTTATGGCTGAAGGCAGCCTAATCCTCTTACATTGAGCTAATAGCAAAGAGCGGATAACAAGGGAATGTAGAGGAGTTTATCTAAATTGCTTGTTTACCTATTTCCCCAGAAAACAACCTTGATCATCCACACATGACTGGGGGGTTGGCAATGTTAATTACTCACAAATGGTGTTTGCTCAAGACCTTTGTCATTAAATCTGTTCTAAAATAAATATGAGCATCTCTGGCACATTGGGGCTGCACAGTCAGACTCCCTCTTTAGGGTCTGTAAGCAATGGGATCCCCTAGCCATGCTCTCACAGGCAAAACACCTGTGTCTGCGAACTCTTTTTATCTGTTGCTCAGCCAGAATCTGTGGGTCAGACTCAGCAGTTTTTTTCCCCAATGTGAGGAATGCTGCAATGGATTGCAGATTGCAATGGAACCCGTGAAAAGGAAGGTGAAGAGACTGCACAGTCAATAAATCAGTAAGTCAGTAAGTCATTGGTGCCCACTAGGGATTTCCAAGTTTAAGGGAATGGTTCAGGCTAGGGCTTCATCATGGGACAACAGTTATCAGCACAACAGAAACAGTATATAAAAGTATTGAAACAGCTGTTTAAAACTAGTGGAGGCTTGGTTTTGCAGACTCAATTAAGGGACCTAATGCAAACTGTTATTTCCCATAATCCATGGTTCCCTGAAGAAGATACACTAGATGTAGAGCTCTGGGAACAAGTGGGGAGAAATTTTAAACAGCATCATGTGCAAGGGCAATGGGTCCCAGTAACACCTTTAATGTTATGGGCCTTAGTTCGGGCCCATACAAGTCTGGCAAATGAAGACTTTTGCATGACTTACTGACTATTAATGGTAATCTGCAACCTATGGGGCCTCTTCAACAGGGGCTCCCTTCCCCTGTGGTGATTCCTCAAGATTGGCTTATAATCATTATTGACTTAAAAGACTGCTTTTATACTATTCCCCTTACAGAACAGGACAGAGAAAAATTGTGTTTACAATACCAGCTATCAATGATGAAAGGCCAGCTCACCGATATCATTAGAAAGTGCTTCCTCAATGAATGCGGAACAGTCCTACCATGTGTCATATCATGTAAATCAGGCTTTGCTCCCAAGTAGAAAATAATTTCCTGATTGTAAGATTATTCATTTTATGGATGATATATTACTGGTAGCCCCAATGGAGCCAGGACTTTTAATTTTATATGCCTCTGTCATAAAGAGTACACAGTTTATCATAGCACCTGAAAAGGTATAAATGTCCTCTCCTTGGAAATATCTTGGATACCTACTAACTTCTCAGTCAGTAAGACCTCAAAAGGTTAAATTAAATACTAGCAACTTACATACCTTAAATGATTATCAAAAATTACTGGGCAATATTAACTGGCTTTGCCATCTTGGGCATAACTGCTTATAAGTTGCAAAACCTGTTTTCTATCTTAAAAGGCAACGCTGCCCTAGATTCTCCCAGGTATTTAACTCCTGCAGCAAAAAAAAAAAGGAAATTGAGGAAATAGAGCAGGCTATTTCTGAGAGGCAACTAGATCGCATAGACCCAAAATATTCAGTCCAATTGTTTATTTTTCCTACTAAACATTCCCCACAGGATTAATAGGATAGATGGCCCCCAACCTGTGCTTCCTAGAATGGGTTTTTTTGCTTATACACCAGGTCTAAAACACTATCTCCCTATATTCAGCTAGTTAGTAAATTCATTTATACAGGCCACAGACAATGCAATCAGTTGCTAGGTTATGACCCCGGTGTCATAAGAATTCCTTTGAGTAAAAAGCGATTTGAAGCAGTCTTGCCCCTGTCTCTAGATCTTCAGACAGCACTCTCTGATTATGCAAGCCATATAGAGCAAGCCCTTCCTGCTGACAAACTACTTTAGTTCTTATCTCATAATCCTGTAGTTTGGCCTACAAAAGTAGTTCACCCTTAAAAATATGCTCAAAAAACAAAAAAGGAGCAATATGAGTAAGGACCCTGCAACACTACTAGCACAAGTCTTATTTACCTTAAATTTTTAAAATTTAGATAAGACATTTTAATCAGCTATAGAAAAGCACTTTGCTAAAATCTCTCAAGACATAAAACCTGCAGTTTTATGGAAAGATATAAATAGTAATGTATGGTGTGATCCAAATGATTTGTTATCATGGGGAAGAGGATATGCTTGAGTTCACAGCCCCTCAGGTCCTCTTTGGATTGCCACATGATGCATCAAACTATACCATAGCATGGCTAGGAACCAACCCAGTACCAGAAATGAAGGGAATGACCCTGCAGGACCTGCAGCTCCAGACAATGCGGCTTCCTCGGACAACACAGGCCCTAAACAGGATGCTGAAGAAGACAGCTCAGAAGGCTAAGCAAATCCTGTTCTAAACACAAACACCACTCACTCCAGATAATCTGTTCTCTTTTTATTCTCTCACTTTGCCTGCTACCTGTACTTGCTATAGTCTATTAAGCCCATCTTCTAAATCTGCCCTTTCTCTGCCTATTACTTAGGCAGACACTCCCTTCCTAGCCTCTAACAATGTGACTGCTTGGCTAGAAAGGATTAACATACCCCCAGTAGGGTCCCTCAGTAATGGCACACATTGGACTGAGGTGCCAAATAACACTACAGGTAACTCCTTGATTGGAAAAATAGTGTTACTGATTATACTCATATTTGTCTTATGTTACTTACCAATTCTAGGATGCAAAGCCAGAACACGACTTATAACCGCTGCACCTGACAAAACTGTTGCTGCACACATCTGTACTCTTCAATCAACAAAACCTGCTGGAAGAAACAGAAAAGAGGGAGATGTGAGAGATTAGTCAGAGTAGTGGGAAAAATTATAGGAAAGATGCAAACCTTCTTGGAAGACCAGAAGGTTTTGCAAAACTTTGGGAAAAGGTTATGGCTGAAGGCAGCCTAATCTTCTTACCTTGAGCTAAGAGCAAAGAGCAGATAACAAGGGAATGTAGAGGACTTTATCTAAATAGCTTGTTTACCCATTTCCCTAGAAACCAACCTTCAATCATCTGAAGGCATGACTGCTCTCTATTCGTGGGGTCAACAATGTTAATTACTCACAAATAGATTTTGCTTGAGATCTTTGTCATTAACTCTGTTCTAAAATAAATAAAAGCATCTCTGGCATGTCAGGGCTCCAGGGCCGGGCTCTCTCTTTGGGGTCTGTAAGCCTTGGGGTTCCCCTAGCCACAATGTCACAGGCAAAACACTGTGTCTCTGAGCAATTTTCATCCATCACTCGGTCAGAGTCTGAGGGTCAGACTTAGCAACAGACTATATGTTAGGTCACAAAACAAGTCTAAAAAACAGTCAAAAAACTTGAAATAAGTGTAAAGCCTGGCTCATAGTATATACTATGTATGTGCTCTTATTGCTATTATTTTATATCATGTATTTAAATAAAATTTATTACCCTTTCTTTATATTTATATTACACTATTATTTTCAAATGCATTGATAAATATAGCTCTCATTGATATTGTGATTTTCCCTTTCTATTATTATTAATGATTGTTAATACAGATTTTTAATCTTTTTAATTATAATGTGTCTGTCCTTTTTTCCAAATTCCTTTAATAATTCTATATAATTTTTGCTTGATTTTATGGACTTTTACATGTATAATTATATTACACCAATAAAAAAGAGAATGAAGGAAGGAAAGAAAGAACAAAGTAAACTAATTTTAACATTTCTTCCTTGTTTATTTATAGTGATTGTTTCAAATATCAAAAATAATATTGAATAAAATTAGTGATAGCACCTTTTCCTTTTTCTGGCTGCATTTTGGAATAATGCTTGCTATATGAATTTTGGTTAAAATGTATATTACATTTTAGACATTTACTTTTCTTCCCATTGTTTAGCAATTTAATTAATAATGGTTGCTCACTGCTATTAAATGCTTTTTGACCATTTTTATCATGGCCATCTATCTCCTATAATATTTTGAACAAAATGAAGTTTATTATTATTTTTCTTGACAACTGAAATTCTAAAATAGGCCCTACTTGGTTTAGTCTTTTGATACACTGCTAGATTCTGCTTCCAAATATTTAATTTAGAAGTTTTGCATCTACATTTATGAGTAGGATTAAGCTAAAGTTTTGGTTTTTCATACTATATCAGATTTCATATTAAGATTTTATTTAAGAAACCATTTGAAGCCCTTTATAATATACATTCTTATTTGAAATCAGTCTAATTTTTGGTAATATGTGAAAAGTAATTTTATTTGGAAAAAATACTTTTGATATTTGCTGAGGAGGAAAATAATTATGAAGGTCACCTCTCTAGTATTTCAAGTCTCTATTTTAGTCAAAATAGTTTTCCATTTTAGTCAATGCTCATTATTTGGATGTGTTATTTAACCAAAACAAAACAAAAATTACCCAACTTAACATGAATACTGTAGATAGATCCTGGCTCTCCTCTGGGACTCTTGAAATAGAGAAATCAAGAATTCTAGGCATTTCCATGGTGATGACAGTGAGCATCAGTTATAAGTTTGAAAATGTAGTGACTTATCAACTGCCAAGGTCTTTACAAGATTGAATGAAACAGGGAATATGAAATAGTTCCCTAATACAATTGATATTTTTATATCTTCATGAATTCAACTTTTAAACATTCTTACATATCATAAGTGGTAAGAGCTTCCTTGGTTATATCACAGAGAATGGGACTTTGGGAGTGACCATTCACTAAATTTCTGAAAGAAACTCTCACATTGACATAAATTACATGAGAATTCACACTCATGATCTAGATCATGTATATGTTCCATACTCTCAAATGATCATGCAGCAGTTTCAGCCCTGTAAGGTTGAAATATCAGCCTGAGAAAAATTCTATAAATTTTTCATCAGATAAAACATCCTCGCCCATAACAAAATTATTCCAAGGAATCATGGATTTGTTATGCTAGTTATACATTTAAAAAATAAACATAGAACTATTAAAACTTTATACAGGTAAATAACTGGTGATTTGGTTAACATGCCAATTTCAAAAATTATTTCATGACGGATAGATAAGTGTACAGTATTTACAATTATCTATCTGCTAAAAATTCCAGTGATCAATTTGTTTTCTGAACAACAAACTATCTATTTAACTGATTATCTGCTATCTCTACATCTGTGCCTCTTAGGAAGCACAAAGCTTAATGTGTCCCAAACCACGCAATTGGCAATGCTGCAACTTTTCTCCATGTCTACCCTTCTGCATCTTTTTCTTCCAGCCACAAACTTGAGATATATTCTTGATTCCTTCTTCTTTCTTTCTGCTCATGATCAATACCTGAGTCCTCTATTTTGCTTCTCAAATATTTATTTCATCTTTCCACTTCTCTTCATATCCAGTGCTACCTCAATTCAAACTTCTGCAATCTTTCATATGGACAAAAATCTAATTATTTCTCTCAAGTACTCTGTACAAATCATATTTATAAATTTCTATTTCTTCCCTATGAATAAATTTAATCAATTTTAGGACAAAGATCAAAGGTCTTGATGCAATCTAAAAATATGTCGATTACATGAGATATCTCTAGCGCCATCTCTTCTACTCTCTCTTGGCCTCCAGGCTCTAGCCACAACAACCTTTTCTCCAGTTCCTTGAATATGTCAATATCCATCCTGCCTTAAGATTTTTGTACATGTAGCTGCCTTTCCAGGCTTGCTATTCCAATATTACTTCAACTACCTTATTCTTATCACCAGAGTTTGAGATTAGATATTTCATTATTACAGTTCTTTATCAAATATCTTGTTCATTATAATCCTCTTGAGGATATAAGTAATGTTGTGTTCATCATTATATTCTCATGATAAGATTGCCAGAATTAGCAAACCATTACAGAATAATGATATAAAGTAAATAAATAATAAATAAATATTTATTTTTCTTCCTAAAGCTTATACAAGTTTCTCATAGCCTAGATTTAAAATGGCTAATTGCTACCTCTTAACGTTACCAAGTATAAAGGGTTTTTCTGAAGGGTTACATGCTACTCTGCATGGGACATACTTGTGCTAAAAGAATTACCCATTGCTCATTTGAAATTGACACTTAACTGAACGCTGTATTTTATCAGGCAACCCTACTCATACCGAAGTCAATACCTAGAACATTATAGATGCTCAATATGTATAATGAATAAATGAATTTAGTAACATATTCTATATTTTAAGATTCATTATCTTTAAGTCTTTGTTTTTATTATCTATAATGCATCATATAAAGAATGATGGCAGAGATGGTTAAGAAGAGCTATGAAAGAGGCAGAATTTTCTAGTAATTATAGTCAATTTTTACAGATGTTCAGAGTTAGCAAATCAAGTAGAAGTACACCTTCATGAATGTCACCTGTATGAATCCTAATCAGATCAGTATGGACCACACATTATTTAATTGTAAACTAATTTTGCAACTAACAACATCTAAACTTCCCTTTCTATTGTTGATAAAAACAAGGAAGCAATTTCTAATGCAGGATACTACTTTTTGAGCTAAATTGTTTGACGAGCCTGAACATGGAATCATCAGTGAGACAATAAGTGAAACTCAAATTGTTATTCAAAAGTAGAATTTTCTAATCAGAAATTGTTTATTGCTATTAAAATTTCTGAAAATTGCTTAAATCTGTACTCCTTAATGCACTGACTCTGCCTATATCTACAAATGATAATGAGACAACTTACAATAAAAGCTTGAATATAAAAACAAAACAATATCAGATCAAAAGAAAAAGGCTGTGCTAGTTGTTTTCAGTTGGTTCCCAGATCCATAGGTGCCCTTCAATGTCCTGCTTTGGGCCCTGTGATGGGTGAGGGAGCAGTTAACCTCTAAGAATTACATAATTCAGTCCATTGCCCTCTATCTATTACCTATTTTAGGCTGGGAGGCACCATCAAGACATAAGAAAACAAGAGAGAGAGACTGAGGTATTTAGACCTTCCTCTCCCTTCCTATCACACTGTGATTTTCACAGAACTACAGGCTTCTACAGCAAAACTCCTGCAGAGTGACTACCATTCCATAGGTACAGCTCTAAAACAGACCCCTGGTTTCTTTACCGTGCCCCTTTAGGCCTGGAGATGGTAATGACTACCTGTTCTTTGTCATCCTGTGTGTTTCAACATCTATTGTTGATTGTCAACTAAAAACAAATCCAGGCTTAGATAGTTTATTAGAAAAAGTTTATTAGAAAAGTCTATTGCAATAAAGAGGATGTTCTGATGGGAAGAATATGCAAGAGTTTCTAAGGTCTGGCAGAAGTAAGTTGCTTTCATGGTTGTGGGGTGGGTAAACAAGACTAGAAAGAATCCAGTTTGGAGAAATGGAATGTGCTAGAGATGTCACCAGACAGTTGAGCAGGATTTATCTTTCACTGGGCTGTTAAGGAGGCGTTGTTCCATATTCCATTCTGATGCAAACTCAAGCTAAATGTGAGCAACAGTTAAGGGACTTGCCTTGAGGCGGGGAGAGAGAGAACTTTGATTACAGTTTGGTTAAGTCAGTTAGAAGGTATTCTGTCCAGACAGATTAGTGGTACCAATAGTTCATGTTTTAATTATGAGGAAAATGTTCTTCCATGATGGGGGATATGACTTTTAGTTCAAAATTTTGAGTCAAATTGGTCATCTTGTTTATGAGGGGCAACGCTATGCCTCTTTCAATGGAATGCATTTTAATACCAAATAAGGTTTATATTTTTCCTTAAAAATACTAACTGTTGTCTAAAAATTTTGTTAAATAGGAAACAACACGGCTCCTCTGGTTCTAATCTTTCTTTTTTAGATAGAAATTACTGGATGTTTTTGAGTGCTCTTGGTTGTGAAGAACTGACTGACTTTTATATCTCAACAACTAAGATTGAAGAAAATTTATAGATAGAGCTGACCTTTTCACACTTAAAGAAAGAAGAACACTACTATATTAAAAGTGGCACCTTTCAGAAAAGAGCAGATTCACACTTGTTCCAGTCTGAAAAAAAAAGTACTATTATATGTGGGAAGGAGATAAGCACAAAGGCAGTTAACATTTTGAAGCAGCAGTATGTAGAAGGAAGTTTTTCAGAGGCAAAATTCTAGTTCCTGGTCTGGTACTTGTTAACCATGGAAACATGAGCCAGTTTACTTAAAGACTTTGATGTCCTGTTTTATTTCATGGAAAACACTGAGGATAATAATATATGCTCTACCAACTGCTTGCAGTTCTTGTAAATGTAAAAAGAGATAATGGAATTGAAAGATTCTAATAGGCTGGAAAATTGGAATATCAATGTAATATGTTATTATAGATACTTAAGGGTATCTATAAGGTGTGACAACAGTTAGCTCAGGTTACATAACCCCATACAGTTATGATCTGACTGAAATACATACAATTTCACCTGTATTTGAAATCTTAAAGGGTAAGGATTGGATCATTGTATGTTATTGAAGTTTAAATGCAGACGTCAATCTTGAATTCTTATATTTTTTAAAATGAAACTTCTCCCTTCTTGAAACTTACAGAAATCAAGGAATTTTAATAAACAGATATAAATAATATTAAAACCTGCATATAGAGGTACAATCATAATATAAACCACATAAAAATGAAGGTCATTATTTATTAAATTATCTCTTCGAGGGTAATTGTAGATTCATATGTAATTATAAGGAATAATAGAGACTTTGTGTGCATGCTATCTAATTTTCCCCAATGGTTAAATCTAACAGAACTATACTACAGTATCACAACCAGGATTTAGCATTGATACAGTTGTGGTACAGAGCATTTCCATCACCACAAACAAGGATCTCTCAAATACTGCCCTTTTGTCATCACACCTCATTCCTCCTCACCCCCAGCCTTATCCCTGGGCAACCACTGATCTGCTCTCTATTTCTATATTTTATTTCAAGAACTTTATATAAATTACATTAATATATAAATTACACTGTACATAAATTATGGTATTCAATCTTTTAGAATTGGCATCTGTATTACTTTGTTTGGAGCTATTATAAATAAATCTGTGATAACTATTTGTATGCAGGTTTTTGAATAAACTTAGTTTTCATTTCTTGGGATAATTTTTTATCAGAGCTCTTGGTTGACCAGGTGTGCATTAGTCCATTTTCATGCTGCTGTAAGGACATACCCAAGACTGGGTAATTTATGAAGGAAAGAAGTTTAATTGACTCAGCTCAACACAGCGGGAGAGGCCTCAGGAAACTTACAATCATGGGGGAAGGGGAAGTAAACATATCCTCCACATGAGGGCAGAAAGGAGAAGTTCAGAGTGAAGTGGGCAAGGGGAAGCCCCTTATAAAACCATCAGATCCCATGAAAACTCAATTACTATCAGGAGAATAGCATGGAAATAACTGCCACCATGATTCAATTACCTCCCACTAGGTCCTGCCCACACAATTGGGGATTATGGGAACTACAGTTCAAGATGAGATTTGGGTGGAGACACAGCCAACTCATATCAAGCTGCATTATCAATGAGAAGTACTGTTTTGGAAAACAATCTTTCTTTTCTGAAAGTTAGGTCTCAAAAGCGAGCTTAAAATGCCCAGTCAACACGCTGTAAACAGAACAGCTATCATTGAGGCTTTGTTGTTCCATTTATACAGCACAGAGAGAGATTTGATATTCTTCTCAAGAAATGGAAAACTTTTGCAACTGTAAGTGAACATTGGCTTTAACTGAAAGTCACCAGCCGCATTAGCCCCTAACAAGAGCATTAGCTTGTCCTTTGAAGTTTCTAAGCCAGGCTTTGACTTCTCCTTTCTACCTATGAAAGTCCTAGACGGGATCTTCTTCCAATAAAAGACAGTTTTGTCTATGCTGAAAATCTATTTAGTGTAGCCACCTTCATCAGTGAGCTTAGCTGGATTTTTCAGATAACGCTGTAGCTTCTGTACCAGCATTTGCTGCTTCACCTTCTACTTTGATGTTACGGAGATGGCTTCATTGCTTGAGCCTCACAAACCAATTTCTGTTAGCCTCAAACTCTTTTTCTACAGCTTTCTCACCTATCTTAGCCTTCATAGAATTGAAGAGAGCTAGGGACTTGCTCCGGATTAGGCTTTGCCTTAAGGCAATTTTGTAGCTACACATTTCAGCAATAAGGTTTTACTTTCTTTTCATTTGTGTGTTTATTGGGGTAGCACTTTTAGTTTCCTTCAAGGACTACTCATTTTTGTCCACAACTTGGCTGTTTGGCCCAAGGAGCACTGCTTTCAGCCTATCTTGGCTTTTAACTGCCTTCTTCATTCAGTTTAATCATTTCTAACTTTTGATTTTAAACAAGACATGTGACTCTTTTTTTCTATTTCAAGCCATTGTAGGTTTATTAATTAGCCTCATTTCAACATTGTTGTCCTTCTCCAAGGAAAGGGAGAGAGATGAGGGAAGGACTAGTTAGTGGAGCAGTCAGAACACACAAAACATTTATCAATTAAGTTTGTAATCTTATAGGCACACAGTTCATGACATTCCCAAAACAATTACAATAGTAACAGCAAAGATCATTGATCACAGATCACCTTAACAAATACAATAATGTTGAAAATGTTTTAAATATTGTGAGAACTACCAAAATGTGGCAGAGACACAGAGTGAACAAATGCTGTTGAAAAAAAAATGGCATTGAAAGCTTTGCTCAATGCAGGGTTGCCACAAATCTTCAATTTGTAAAATATGCAATATCTGCAAAGTGCAAAAAAAATGCAGCATAATTAAGTGATGTATGCCTCTACAAAGTCACCTGTAGTGTTTCTGTAGATATTCTATAAATTGAGTAAATTTCCCTCTATTTCTATTTTTCTGAAAGTTTTTATTATGAATAGTTACTCAATTTTGTCAAATGCTTTTCCTGTATCTGTTATTATGAGTATGTGTTTTTTCATCTCCATCGTGTTTATACATTGGATTACATTGATTGATTTTCTAATATTGGACCAGTCTTGCATATCTTGAATTAACTCAAATTGGTAATGGTATGTCGTTTGTTAATACAATGTTGAATTCTAGTTAGTAGTATTTTGTTAGGAATTTTTGCATGTATATTTATTAGTTCTTGGTCTTTAGCTTTCTTTCCTTTTCTTCTTCCCTTTATCTGGTTTGGTATCAAAGTAGTGCTAGCTTTACAAAACATATTGTGAAGTGTTCATTTTCCTTCACATTTCTGGAAAAGAAAATGTAAAACTGATCTTGTTTCTTATTTACATGATTTTTAGAATTCTTCAGTGGAACTATTTAGACCTTGTTGCAGAGCTGAGAATTTCAAAATTCTAAATTTGGTTTTTATAATAGTTATGTTAGCTTATTTAAATGATCTGTCTCAAAATGAGTGAATTGTTGTAGCTTGCATTTTTAAAGAATTGGTCCATTTTATAGATTTTTAATATTACTTTTCTGTTGTAAGTTTCATTTGTTTGTGTTCTAATGTTTGTCTGTTTTCATATCTTTCCTTCTGATTGCTTTGGGTTTATTCTGAACATATTTTTCTGGGTTCTTAAGGTGGAAATTTTTATTCTTGTTTTGAAATATTTTTTTAATGTACTGCTTTTAATGCTATAAATTTCCCTTTTAGCATTGCTAAAGTTGGATCTCACAAATTTTGATATGTTCTTTTAATTTTCATTCAATGTATTTTTAAATTTTTTTCTTGAGATTTTATCTTCGACCCACGGGTTACTGAAGTGTTGGCCAGGCATGGTGGGTCTCCCCTATAACCCCAGCACCTCGTGAGACTGAAGCAGGGGGATTGCTTGAGCACAGGAGATCAAGAACAGGCTGGGCAACTTAGTGAAACCCCATCTCTACAAATAATAACATTTACCCAGGTGTGGTGGCATATGCCTGTAATCCCAGCTACCTAGAAGGCTGAGGCAGGAGAATTGCTTGAGCCCAGGAAGTCCAGGCTGCAGTAAGTCATGATCATGCCGCTGCACTCTAGCCTGAGCAACAGAGCAAGACATTGATTCCAAAATAAATATATAAATAAAATGTGTTGTTTAGTTTCATGTATTTGGATATTTTCCTGTTATCATTCTGTTGTTGATTCCAGTTAGATTCCATTGTGACTGGAAAACATGCTCTGTATGATTCAGTTCTTTAAGATTTGTTGAGATTTGGTTATGGCACACAATATTGTCTGTCTTATGTCTGTGGGCACATAAAAAAATGTACTATGTTTTTGTTGAGTAAACTGTCCCAAAAATATGTTGATTAGAATCTTTTATTTGATGACATTTCTGAGTCCTTTCATATCCTTGCTTTTTTTCTAATTAGTTGTTCTATCAAATTGTTGAGAAAAAAATGATGAAGTTATCTATGTAATTGTGTGTTTTCCATTTAACCTTTCACCTTTACTAGTTCTTTCAGTTTTGTTTCACAGAACTCTAAATGTGAATTTGTTTATTTTTCCTGTTTTATTGTAACTAGCTTCAAAGCTAATTACAATTAGCTTTCTGTTTTATTATAATTAGCTTTGATGTCTCTTATTTAGTGCATCCACACTTAGAATGGCTATGTCTCCTTAGTACCTTGGCTCCTTTATCAATTTACAATGTCTTCGCTAACTCTAGCAACTTCCTTTGCTACTCTATCTCATATTTATAAAGCTATTTGTGATTTATTTTGACTAATGTTTGTATGTTTCTTCCTTTCACTTTTAGCCTGCTTATAACATTATATCTGAATTTAGTTTCTTTTACATAGTGCATAATTGTGTCATGTTTTTAATTAATTTTTCCAATCTATCTTTTGTTTTATTCAAAACATTTGCATTTAATGTAGTTATTGATTTAGTAGGGATAAAATCTACCATTTTATTTCGTTTTCTGTTTGTTCTTTATTTTTTCTTTGGCTTTCTTTATTCTGCCTTCTAGTGGTTTACGTGATCATTTTCTAGACTTTCATTTTCATATAGTGTTTTTATTATCTCACTTTATATAATTTTTCAGTGAGTGTTCTAAGTAATACATTATATGTACATAATTCACCATCTACTTCTGGCATCATTTTACCAGTTCAAGTGATGTGGCATTTCCCTTTATGTCCTTTTACCCTTCTGTTTATAATTATCTTAAATGTATTTCCTCTACATGCATTTAGAACCTTCTGTTTATAACCTAATTATCTAAAATATTTCCGCTACATGCATTTAGAACCACATTATAATTCTTTATGGAGCCATTAGGCATAATTTAGATAATTAAGAGAAAGAAAGTCCATTGTATTTACCCATATTTTTGCTTATTATGATCCTTCTTCCTTACTGATGTATCAAGATTTCTTTTTATCATTTTTTTTTCTGTTTAGAGAACATCTTCGGCCTTTCTTTTAGAGTAAGTCTGCTGCCAGCAAATTTTCTTGTCTTCTCTTCGTCTAAGAAGCTTGACTTCTCCCTTCATTGCTAAATGATATTTTCATTGTATTTAGAATTCTGGGTGGACAGAACTTTTCTTTCCGCATTTGATAAGTGCTGTTTCACACCTTCTGGGCTCCATGGTTTCAAATGAGACATCTGTTGATATTTGAATTGTTTTCCCGTATATGTAAGGTGTCATTTCTCTCTTACTGTTTTAAAAATTTCTTTGTCTTTAGTTTTCACAAGGTTTACTGCAATGTGTCTTGGTGTAGATTTTTTATGGTTCATTACATTCACATTCCTTCAGCTTCACAATTCTGTATGTTTATACATTTTGTCAAATGTGGGAAGTTTCAATCATTATTTCTTTCAATACTTTTTCAGCTTCACCTCTTATTTTTTTCTGGGATCTCATAAAATTATTATTTTTGTTGTACTCCCACAGGTTCTAGCAGGCTCTGTTCATTTTTTCCAACTTATTTTCTCTCTCCATTGTTTATACTGGGTAATTTATATGCTTCTATTTTCAAATTAACTGATTATTTTTCTCTTTTGTCTTCATTTTGCTGTTGAGCCCATCCAGTGAGTTTTTATTTCTGTTATTATATTCCCAGTTTTAACATTTCCATTTTTTTTTACAACCTACCTTAATTTGCTGAGGCTTTCTATGTTTTCTTTGTTGCCAGCATGTTCATAATTGTTCATTAAGGATTGTTATGGAAGTTTTAAGATCTCAATGTTGGCATCTATTGATTATTCTTTTTCATTCAATTTGCAATTTTCCTGGTTTTTGTTACAATGAGTAATTTTCAGTTGAAACCTGGACATTTTCAGTATTATGCTGTGATATTCTGGATCTTATTTAAATCTCCTTTAGTTGAAGTCTTCTGACCCTGCTCTGGCAGGATAAAGTGAAACTAGTACAAAGCATGTGAGATCCGAAATTGGGGCTTAGCCTAGGAAGGTTCCTGGCTTTGTCCAGAAAAGAATTTAAGGGTTGGCCAGTGGTGTTATACAGCAACTTTTATTGAAGTGATAGTGTACAGCAGCACTAGAGGTACTGCTCCTTGCAAAGCAGGGCTATCTATCTCATAGGCAGTATACCCAGAGTAGTAACTCAGAGAAAGTCTTGTGGTCATATTTATAACCACTTTTAATTATATGCAAATTAAGGTGCAGACTTTGCAGAAAATTCTAAAAACAGTGTGGTAACTTCTAGGTTGTTAGATTGCTGCCGTGGAAATGGATGGTAACTTTGGCATGCTGCCATGAAAATGGTAAACTGACATGGCACTCTGGTTTGTGTGTCTTTTGGAAAGCTCTTTCTGCCCCATCTCTGTTTCAGCTAGTCCTCAGCTTGGTCTAATATCTGGGCCCCGCCTCTGGAGTTGAGTCTTGCCTCCAAGCTCATTCCCCCTTCAGAGATTAGATACTCCTCCTTAACCTTAAGTGAGCTGCACAAGGTGAGGTCCATCGTTTGTTACTGCTTCCTGCTGAGTTTATGGGTGTAGGCCCTGCCTAACACTAGAGGAATAAGATTCTCTGGATTCCTGATCTAACGGGCCCAAAGGCAGGACACTTTCTTTCTTTGGGTTGATAGATCAGACGAGCTGGAAGCCTTGTGCCAGCATTGCCTTTACCTGGAACTGTTGTCATCTAGAGGACAGAAATTTCACTAAGAGGTTAAACAAGCTAGGGCCAAAAATTAGTAACAAATGATAGCTATCAAAGACCCTAGGCGAGGTAAACACCAGGTGAGACTTGGGAAGGCACTTTTGATAGTCAACCAGATATAGCTGGGGTCAATGCCCTAGTTATACCTAAGAAACCAGGTAGCTTACTCATACATCTTTTTTGTTTTTATTTTTTTTAGATGGAATCTTGCTCTGTGGCCTAGGCTGAAGTGCAGTAGCAGAGTCTCAGCTCACTGCACCTCTGCCTCCCAGGTTCAAGCAATTCCTTCGAATGCTAACCTCAACTCGTCCAGAGTTGTTAATATACGTGCAGCAGGTTTTATTAATAATTGCACAGAGTCCACCTTGTTTAGCTGGTTAATAAGCCAATGCTAGTCTGTTACTGAGAACTACATTTGCCGAGCCTAGGAACTCTTGAATTCTCTTTAGTGCCTGACCTGTGTTGATGTAGTGTTTCAGTCAAGTTCTTTAGGGTTGACTCATAGTAAGCAAACCTGTCCCAGGGTACCACTAGTCCTATTGCCACTCGGATTTCTGCCCAAATAAATACTACTGCTTATTTAATTCTGATGTTCTTGGGTCTTACACATTATAGCATATGACCCCTAGATGGGTCCAGGGTAGCCCATGTGCAATCTCTATTTCAAGTTTTTGTTTGTTTGTTTGTGTTTTGAGACAGAGTCTCACTCTCACCCAGGCTGGAGTGCAATGGCATGATGTTGGCTCACTCTGCAACCTCCACCTCCCAGGTTCAAGCAATTCTCCTGCCTCAGCCTCTTGAGTCACTGGGATTTTAGGTACACACCATTATGCCCAGCTAATTTTTTGGATTTTTAGTAGAGATGGGGTTTCTCCATGTTGACCAGACTGGTCATGAACTTTTGACCTCAAATGATCTGCCCACCTTGGCCTCTCAAAGTACTGGAATGTTCCAAGTTTTTGATATACCAGAGAAAGCTACTCCTAAAAGAACAAGTGGTTGCCTAGAAAGTCAGAAGTGGAATGTGATGTCTAGCCTTTGCTGCCAAGTTGGATCTACAGAGATATTTTTACCTTGTTCTAATGGCAGTGGTTGAACAATCTTTGTTTTCCAAATTGGGGCAGTACTCCTACCTTCCCAGTCTAGGCCATTGTTTTGTCCCTGTATGTTCTGATCCAGTAGAAGACACCATGCTGGCCAGGCAAAGTGGCTTATGCCTGTAATCCTAGCACTTTGGGAGGCTAAAGTGGGTGAATCACGAAGTCATGAGTTCAAGACCAGCCTGGCCAACATGGCGAAACTCCATCTCTACTAAAAATACAAAAAAAAAAATTAGCTGGGCATACTGGTGGGTGCCTGTAATCCCAGCTACTTGGGAAGCTGAGGCAGGAGAATTGCTTGAACCTGGGAGGCAGAAGTTTCAGTGAGCTGAGATTGTGCCACTTCACTCCAGCCTGGGCAACAGTGCAACAAGACTTCATCTCAAAAAATAAATAAATAAAGAAGGTACAATGCTTACAAGTAGAATCCCATTTACCTTGCTATGGCCTTGGGAACTTGGCAACTAAAGTTGGACCAGAGCATCACAGGGAAACTTCCACTTTTGTGTCATTAACACAACAGTGGGTACAAAAGATAGAATTCCTAGTGCACTAGAAAGAATTAGTGCAAAATATTGAATTATTAGTGCACCCAACTTTTCAGGTCCAGGTAATACTGGTGGGGGTTTCAGATGGTATCTGTTAAGCTGGGGAGATTTCCACTTAACAACTAGGAGTTTGGGTATTTGGGATCACTATGGTTAGTTAGGAAGTCTGGGGAGTTGGCCATGAGATTTTCTGGATAGGCCAAAAGATAAGACTCTCTGTCCTGAAGATGTTGATGACAAATGCAGGAACCATGAAGATGATTCCTTGTTACTATAATTTTTGAAATATTTGCTATAGAGTTTTGTTCCCATCAACACTGGATCAGGGTAATTTGGAGAACAAACAGGATTAACAGTGACAACATGATATCTGGTTGGGCCTTAGCCCAACAGGACAAAAAGAGATGTTTCTCAGGAGGAGGAAGCTGGCTAATGTGATAGAAAAGAAAAATTATAGTCAGGAAAGAGAGAAAAAATAATGCTCCTGTTCTCATCCACAGCATCACATTACGACTTCTGGCTGAGAGTTGATTATTTTCAGAAGGTAGCAGAGCTCTTTCGAAGGTTTACAGATCTAGTTAGTAGTTTTCCCCCACCTTGTGCCTGTAACTCACAGGATGCATGTTTAATCATTGATAGGTGTACGCAATTATTATTTCCTGAAGTTTAACAGCAGTGAGAATATTCAACCACACCGGAGAGAGGCCCTTCAATTTTTGTTTAGTTGATCCTGGGGGGAGTCTTCTTTTTAAGGTTTTAGTAAGTCTACATCTCCTGGTTGAACAGGGGAACTATTTTATTTTTCCTTTGTAGGGAAAAGCAATATTTTATTTTTGTAATGAAGGGCCTTTTGAACCTGGCCTAAATTCGAAAGTGGAGCCAGAGTGTTTGTGAAGCTAATTACTACAAGCCAAGACCACAGCAGCTCAACACATCTGTTGAGACAAATCGGTTTTACAACCCCATTTCCTAGCTCTTAGTTTTGACTCTTACACAGCTCAAAAGGGGTTCAAGGGCCAAGGAATGCCAACTCACCTTCACTCTTATCTGGTCCAGAACATCCAACTGGCTATAAGTCCCCTAACTCCAAGTCCCCCACCCATAGGAGGCCCACCAAGGGACATGATGGACCAGAGGCAGGCAGTACACCACCCCAGCATTGGCACAGGACAAAATAAAAGCTTGGCCATTGATACTGCCACCAGCACATCCTGACAAAAATGGAGAATACAAACCAAAAAATCAAAATCCATAGCCCCGACCCACCTGAGTTGGCAATTCTGGGTCTCTTTTCTCGGCATCCCAAATGCCGATCTCGTAACAGTATCTCAGGATGGGTAATTCTGAATAAATGCCTCATTCCTAACCAAAGGGAACAGAGTTAGGCAGGCACTCACCAGCCCCCAAAACCCTTCTAAGCAATATAAGATTCAAAAACCAAAAGCCAAAAGAAGGTAAGACATAAAGAAAATCCAAGAGCAGTGAATTAAGCTATACTGGGGAAGAACACTGCTCTCACAGACCTTTAAAACAAAACACTTCTGCATCAGGCGATAACAATAGTCAGAATTGGAGGCAGCAAACCCCCAGGAGCTGACGATAAAGGTAAAGGAGAGAGTTACACGAATCTGAGAAGCTTTCAAAAGGAACACAATATAGGATTGAGCCGCGAAATTTCTGGTATTTTATCAAATCAATACCTGAAGAAAATCTGGTTCCAGAATACAGACCATTTTCCAGAAAGCCTACCACAAACAATTTTTCTTTAATCATAGCAAGTTTAATCATATGCAAAATTTATTTTTAAAATACCCCTTTATCAACCTCATTGCAATGTACACAGACCATCTACATTATGCATAAACTTAATGACTTGACCTATAGTACCTCTTTTTTAAATAACCAGATATTTTACCCTAGAACGAGAATTTACTACACAAAATCCCTCCTCATACAAAATCACTCCTTTGTCTTTTCTTTTCATAACATTCATTACATCTATCTTTTTCCTAGTAATTGGTTTCATTATATTTTGAACTTCCTTTTTAATAACTTCTGAATTTGATAAAAATTATTTTTCTCTATAAAGAATACATTTCTTTGGCACATTTTATAGAAACCTAGGAAGCAAGAGATTTTGAACTGCCCACCAGATATTAGCATTCTATATATGAGAACCATTTAAGACATTAAACTAAACAAAAAGCTCACTAAGCATCTATTCCATTCACATGCATTTAACGTTTTTCACTTTTAACAATTTTATCTATACCATCTCCAAGAACCAAGAATCTATGCAAAGCTAGTCACCATTTGAAGCCATTTTAACAACTTTAGAGCCTATGAACGTCGGTAATTTATCTAGGTAAATATTTTAAAGTTAAATTTTAGAAGACACAACATTCTCTTCAAACAAATATGCTTAGACTAGTTTTATTTAATTTAGGAATGCTCTTTTATTTATAAGCCAATTTGATAGCATGCTACACAACACACATCACAATACCTATATATACATTGAAATAAAAACATTAAATAAAATAATCCTATACAAGACAACAGGATTCAACTTATTTACAAAATTGTGACCCATTTTCCTGGCCAAAAATTTTTTTGCCTGATGGATATGGAAGACAAGAAGAGGCTGAGAAGGGAAACCTATAAAATCAAGTAAGAAAGAGAGGGAGCAAATCGCTTTTCTCAAGGGTCCTGAAGCCACTGGAGGGCTCACCCAGCAGTGGTGACACCAAAGAAAAATATCTGGGCAGGTGCTTCTCTGCCACTGCTGTAAGCTCTCTGTTCAATCAAGGGTCCAAGGGTCAAGGGTCCAAGACCTCGGGGCTAGTGGAAGAAGGGGATGATGGGGACTTTTTTTTGTCTCTCTCACCAGGGACAATTAAGACATTCTCATTATCACTGGCCCTTTTGCTTATCATAGGCATATTGATTCTGGCCCAGGAGTAGGCAAGTGTTGGGCTCTTTTCTGGGCATCCCAAATGCCGATCTCATGACACTATCTCAGGATGGGTAATTCTGAGGTGACAAGATTCTTAAAGGAACTGTTAACGATTATGCATTTTGGCTATCTCTCTCTCTCTTTTTTTTTCTTTTTTTCCTGTCCCTACTGTTGTAAACTTTAAATGCTATATTTAAGAGTTGGCTCAAAGGGGTTTGAGGTCCCATTACTGCTTTTTGTAACTTTCCCCTAATGTCAGAGATAGATTGAGTAATAAAATACATGCCCTTTTGTGGAGTGTGGGGTCAGCTTCAGCATTTTTTTTTTTTGAGTACCTCAACCAAATGACTCTGAAACAGAGTAGGGATTTTCATCTTCTCCCTGAGTTATTTCTCTAACCTTGTGATAACTGACTGGAGCAATTGCATGTTTTTTCCTCCACATTTTTCCCATGGCACAGCAAGCAGATGACAACACTTGCAAGTTATGACAAGTTAAATTAAAGAACATGATAAACTTAATAAACTCCTCTATAAACTTTTCTCAATCCTCTGAAAACTGGCCAATTTTCTCTTTGTGTAAATTAGATTAGAAAATGGCGCAAGTACAGTAAGTATTCCTGCATTTTGATCAGCTACTTCCTGCAACAGACACAGGTTAGACTTTATGGGCTGTTATGGGGCCCCACTCCTGGTGGTACTGGTCGGGCTTACTTTCTTGGGCAGTGGAGGGGGATATAAGCTGGAGCTAGAGGAATAAGGGGGAGGGGTGTCTGATGACTTTGGGATGGAATCCTTCATTAGAAAACTGACAAGAAACCTCTCAGAATCTGGGGACTGAGAGGTTTCAGGGAGGGTGTAGGTTTTCTAGTGGGAGCAGCTAGGAATGGATCCCTTATGCATGGCTTTCTGATGCCTGGATGTAACATGAGCCAGTAAATGGCCATCAAAGCCTATACATAAGGGATATCTTCCCATTTTCTTTCTCTTTACAGAATAAGTTCAATTTTAAAATATCATTATAATGTATAGAACCATGTTTAAACCAAATCTGTTTTCTAATTTGTATTGAACCCAAGCAGTGTTGGAATAGAAAATACAGTTTCTTTTTATTTAAGCTGAATTTGAATGTGTTCCAGTAATCTAAAAGACATCCTAGTGGAGAGTCTTCTGGGATGCTCATCATTGTCCCCAGGACTAAAAGGATTTTAACTGGATACAGAAGTTTTTCTAAGTCTAGCGAGACGGAAAGCAACCGGGCCCTTGTTATTTTTCCCTTTTAGATTCCCGCTTCCTGCAGAGAAGGTATAAGCAGGTAGCAAAGCATTACAAAAGCAGATTACAAGCTACAGTTGGGCAGTAAAATGTTGAGCCTACATTTCACAAAGTGAGTATTGGGCATAGAGTGGGAATAAATAAACGGTGACTGTGGACGGAAAGAAGGGAAAGAGATAAACAGCAGTGCCCAAGGAGAGACTTCAGAGGCCCTGACTTGCTGAAGAACCTACCCAGCAATGGAGACACTGGAAAAAATATTCAAGCGGCCACTTGTCTAGCATTGTAGGCGGTCATCTATCAGGCCAAGGGCCCAGGAACTCACAGTTCCTTCATCCAAGAGGAGCTTGAGCAAGGTAGTTATAAGGCAGAGCGCATGAAGGGGCCTGCAACTGGCTATTTGAAAAATAATAACTTCTAACTTCAAGGCAGACAAAGACAAGATCACTATTCCCCTAGGAGAGGGGGTTTAACTCACAGTTCTAGAGGGAACACCAATGCAAAAAACCTCAGGGCATCTGGGGGGAGGCAAATAATAACAATGCTGAAAACCCAGAGTGCTCGAGTTTCAGCCAATGAGGGCCTCGTAGCAAATGCCAAATACCCCAGGTCACTTGGGGGTGGCCAGCAATGAATACAAGACCAAGCTGGGGTTACAGAACAACATAACTTGTTGCATCCTGGAGTCAACACAACAGGAGACCTCTCACAACCAAGTGTTCTGCCTTAAACAATTGCCCAAAAACAGTCAACAGACAGTCAAAAGCAAACATAAGACAGCAAACAAAAGACTGAAAATAAAATGACTGGTGTTACAATAAAATGGAATCAGAGGATGAAGAGGTGATAAGGACATGCTTTGTGCACTCAGATGACAGGGAACTTTTATCTCACTTCTTAGCCAAAGGCTTTTATCCCCAAGCTTACCCAATATCATGGGGGAGGAGACAGTGGGGACACTCACTCATTCACAAGCACTGAAATGGCACTGACCAATCTTCCATGTGGGACGCATCTGAAGGTATATACAAGTTGGATGGGCTCAGCTACCACGTAAGGGAGCCATCACCGGGGCCATTAGCACACTGGCCCACCAGTCGAAGTTGCAGGTCCCAAACAAGAAGCAGCACTGTGGCCACTTCCCCGTCTGCTCAGCTCTGCTTCTTGACATTGAAAATGATGGCTCTGAAAAGAGCCTTTTGTTAGTTTTACGTACTATTGTGTTAGCAGCTCTTTATTGCTATAGCCTCAGTATTATAGCTCTTGCAGCCTTAATTACAGACTGCTTCACAATCTCTCACCATCTCTCCACCCATCCTCTAGTGGATTGCTATCTCCCATCCTCTCTCACCAATCACTGCCTTTCCACTGATTACCACTGTCTTCATCCCTCCATTGCTCAACAGATGATCCAGAGCAGATGATCACCAAAATTGGGGCTTAGCCCAAGAGGGTTCTTGGCTTTACTCAGGAAGGAATTGAAGGGTAAGTTGATGGTATTAGACAGAAACTTTTATTGAAATGACAGCGTACAGCAGCAGCAGAGATACTGCTCCTTGTGGAGTGAGGCTGCTCTGTAGGCAGTGTACTCACAGGAGCACTTAGAGGCACTTCTGTGGTCATATTTATATCCACTTTTACTTATATGCAAATTAATGGACAGATTATGCAGACATTTCTAGAAAGAGGGTGGTAACTTCTGAGTTATGTTGCTTCTGGTTGTTAGGTTGCTGCCATGGAAATGGGTGGTCACTTACAGGTGCTACCATGAAAATGGTAAACTGACATGGCACACTGGTGTTTCGACCCCTTCCCTGTTTTAGCTAGTCCTCAATTTGGTCTAGTGTTCAAGTCCCACCTCCAGATTGCGGTCCTGCCTCTGGAGTCAAGTCATGCCTACTACTTCAAAATGAGCTGTAGGGCACTGCCTTGGTCCTTGCCAAGAGTATGTAAATCCAAGTCCCGCCTCTGCCTTAGTTGGCTCCTAAGGGGGCATTTCTTCCTTTTTGCTGGGGGCAGGGACTGGAAGTCCAGACTTTCTATGTGGTCTCCACTGCCACTGATGGAGGATGGAAGGTCATTACTTGCCAGTGGAGATGAAAGTCCAAATTCCCTACTCAGCCGTTTCTAACACCACCTCAGCCAGAAGCTTGAGGTGCCTCATTACCGTCTTCAGCTCCCCATTTAACCTTTGTAAGGGGGAAGGGACAAAGTCACTCAGGTTTTTCTATGATACTTGCCCAGAGTAAAGAGGTTACTGTCTAAAAACGTTTTATCTTGTTAGGCTGCTCCTATCTAGGTCCTTTGGCTAGAGAAAGTAGGATTTTGGGGATCTGTTTTTGTCTGCACTCATTGGCTCTCCGGGTTGCTACCCCTTTCAAGTCCAAGTGTTAGACAGATGAGGCCAAAAGAAAACCTGGGGTATTCACCACTGTTTTGCTTCTTGCATTCCCAGGTCCCTAACTCCTCTGCCTTCTTTTCTTTATGTTTCAGAGTCTTCTTATGTTGTTTTCTATATAATGCCCAGAGATTGTAGTTATTCTTAGAGGGAGGGAAAGGAACAAGATGCCTGATACAAATCATATTAATAATCTGAATATAGATGTTGTATTAGTCCATTTTCACACTGCTGATAAAGACATACCCAAGACTGGGAAGAAAAATAGGTTTAATTGGACTTGTAGTTCCACATGTCTGGGGAAGTCTCAGAATCATGATGGGAGGTGAAAGGCACTTCTTACATGGCAGCAGCCAGAGAAAATGAGGAATATGCAAAAGTGGAAACCCCTGATAAAACCATCAGGTCTTGTGAGACTTATTTACTATCATAAGAACAGTGAAGGGGAAAATGCTCTCATGATTCAAATTATCTCCCAATGGGTCTATCCCACAACACGTGTAACTTGTAGGAGTACAATTCAAGATGAGATCTGGGTGGGGACATGGAGCCAAGCCATATCATTCCAGCCATGCCTGTGCAAATTTCATGTTCTCACATTTCAAAACCAATCTTGTCTTCCCAACAGTCCCCCAAAGTCTTAACTCATTTCCAAATTAACTCAAAGTCCACAGTCCAAAGTCTTATCTGAGACAAGGCAAATCCCTTCCACCTATGAGCCTGTAAAATCAAAAGCAAGTAGTTACTTCCTAGATACAATTGGGGTAAAGGCATTGGATAAATACAGCCATTTCAAATTGGGAAAATTGGTCAAAACAAAGGGGCTACTGGCCCCATGCAAGTCTGAAATTCACCAGAGTGGTCAAATCTTAAAACTTCAAATCATCTCCTTTGATGCCTTTGCCTTATATCTGGGTCACGCTAAGGAAAGTGGTTAGTTCCCATGGTCCTGGGTAGCTCCACCCCTGTGGCTTTGCAGAGTACAGCCTCCCTCTCAGCTGCTTTCACAGGGTGGCATTTAGTGTCTGGGGCTTTTCCAGGTGTAAAGTGCAAGCTATCATTCTGGGGTTTGGAGGATGGTGGCCCTCTTCTCACAACTTCATTAGGCAGTACCCTAGTAGGGACTCTATGTGGCAGCTCTCACCCTACATTTCCCTTCCACACTGCCCTAGCAGAGATTCTCCATGTGTGCCCTACCCTTGCAGCAAACTTCTGCCTGGGGATCCAGGCATTTCCATACATCTTGTGAAATCTAGGTGGGTTCTCATACCTCAATTCTTGACTTCTGTGCACTTGCAGGTGCAACACCACATGAAAGCTGCCAAGGGTTGGGGTTTTCACCCTCTGAAGCCATGCACTGAGCTCTACCTTGGCCTCTTTCAGTCACAGCTAGAGCAGCTGAGACACAGGACATCAAGTCTCTAGGCAGCACACAGCAAAGGGACCCTGAGCCTGGCCCACAAAGCCATTTTCTTCTAGGCCTCTGGGCCTGTGATGGGAGGGGCTGTGGTGAAAACCTCTGACATGCCCTGGAGACATTTTCCCCATTGTCTTGGGAAATAACATTTGGCTCTGCATTACCTGTGCAAATTTCTGCAGCAGGCTTGAATTTATCCTCAGAGAAAGGGTTTTTCTTTTTTATCACATTGTTAGGCTACAGATTTTCCAGACTTTCATGCTACTTCCCTTTTAAAATTGAAAGCTTTCAACAGCACCCAAGTCACTTCTTGAATGCTCTGTTGCTTAGAAATTTCTTCTGCCAGATGCCCTAAATCATCTCTCTCAAATTCAAAGTTCCACAAATCTCTAGGGCAAGGGCAAAATGTTCCCATTCTCTTTGCTAAAACATAACAAGAGTCACCTTTGCTCCAGTTCCCAACAAGTTCCTCATCTCCATCTGAGGCCACCTCAGCCTGGACCATATTGTCCATATCACTATCAGGCTTTTGGTCAAAGCCATTCAACAAGTCTCTAGAAAGTTCCAAACTTTCCCACATTTTCCTTTCTTCTTCTGAGCCCTCCAAACTGTTTCAACCTCTGCCTATTACCCAGTCCCAAAGTCGCTTCCACATTTTTGGGTATCTTCAGTAATGTCCCCCAATACTGGTACCACTTTACTGTATTAGTCCATTTTTACACTGCTGAGAAAGACATACCTGAGACTGGGAAGAAAAAAAGGTTTAATTGGACTTACAGTTCCACATGGCTGGGGAGGCCTCAGAATCATGGCAGGAGGTGAAAGGCACTTCTTACATGGTGGTGGCAAGAGAAAATGAGGAAGATACAAAAGCAAAAACCCCTGATAAAACAATCACATCTCACGAGACTTGTTCACTATCATGAAAACAGTATGGGGGAAACTGCCCCCATGATTCAAACTATCTCACACCAGGTCCCTCTCACAACATGTGGGAATTATAGGAGTACAATTCAAGATGAGATTTGGATGGGGACACAGAGCCAAACCAAATTCAGATGTACAGCTGTTATATAGTGATATTGAACACTGTTGTTTTAAAGGTTTTGTAAATACTACGTCCTATTTGAACCATCCCAGAGAATGAAGAATTTGGGGGCAGATTAGTCCAAGAATCAAAGTTCCAGGGATTTCAAGGATCAAGAATCTGCATTTCAAAAGGCTAAATCTGTGTGACAGGAGTGACAGGCCCAGCCCAGGCTGGGCCACATTGCTCTTATCTGCTGTCCCTCGGGTTCTATCTGTGAAGCTTTCTCACTTGATCACATTAAAAGAGAATAATCAGCCATATCTTGAACTAGTCTGTAAAGAACTTGGATGATGAGTTTTGAAGCAGGAAAATAAATATGTGTCCTAGAATTAATTTCTCAAATTTGAAATATGAGGCTATAATGTAATGCTTTTTCTTTTATTTGCCACTCTTATGTAACAACTCCTTTTCATATTTTATCTTGCAATATGCATCTCACACAAGAACTCACTGAAATACATTATCCCTATTTGCCATCCTAATGAACAAACATACATATAGCCAAAGGATACAGGCAGCAGTCTTTTCTCTTGTCTTCTCTGCAGCAAGGTTACCCGCCTCTGGCTTGAATATATAAACTGCTTTAAAACACATGCACACACACAAACACATACAAACTTTACAAAAGCACTAGCTGAAGTAATTTTTACTTTTTAATTATTTCAAAAGTCCAAAAAGGAATAATAAATTATTTTAAGGAACTAATTACTATGGGAAAAAAGATTTTTAAAAATCAGAAATATGTAAAATTATAAGTCCTACAATTAAACTTTTTCAATTAAACCAATTAGTCAACTGAAAGAGAAATGAATTATTCTGGTAAGAAAGGAAAGATAGGAAGGATCACTGGTTGTGCACCTCCCATGAGCTCAGAAGATCCAGCAACACTGCCTCACATTCATTCCCTCATTTAATTTTCACAAGAGCTATGAGGTAATCATTATTATCCCAATGTTACAAATAAAGAACACTGAGGTTTGAGTTCATGTAAATAAGTTGACTATACTGTATTCAAAGCCTGTTTTGTCTGATAGCATTGTCTATACTCTTTCTGCTCCATCTCCAGAAAACATTACTGCAAACTCAAATTCGAATTATGATGTGGCGTTTATAGGGATGTTCTTTGTTCTTTTCCGATGGCCTCTCTTCCTACTACCATCATCATCTACCTCTCAAGCAAGAAGTACAATTTCAATTAATGATGGGGGAAAGAGAAAAAACACTGAGAATAAAAATCACCTTCCAGTTGAATGAAATATTTAATCATAGAAGTTTAAAAGAGCAGGGTATTCGTGGTGCTGAAAATTTATTAGAAAATAAGGATAAATATTTAATTAGCTTCCCTAGCCTGTCTTTCCTCACCATGTACCTTCTCATTTTTTTTCTCGACTTTAAGTTCTGGGGTACATGAGTAGAATGTGCAGATTTGTTACATAGGTATACATATGCCATGGTGGTTTGCTGCATCCATCACCCTGTCATCTACATTAGGTATTTCTCCTAATGCTATCCCTCCCCCTATCCCCGAACCCCCTGCTATCCCTCCCGTAGCCCCCTACCCCCAGATATTCCCCTCCTTGTGTCCATGTGTTCTGGCTGGTTGAAGTTTGCTGTTGTGAACAGTGCCGCAATAAACATATGTGTGCATATGTCTTTATAATAGAATGATGTATAATCCTTTGGGTATATATCCAATAATAGGATTGCTAGGTCAAATGGTATATCTATTTCTAGATCCTTGAGGACTTGCCACACTGTCTTCCACAATGGTTGAACTAATTTACACTCATTTTCTATAGTTATAAGAGTTGCACATCACAAAATTAACAGCTCGGTTCTGAAGAAAATGTATCAAAATGAGGGGAAAACATCTTCCACAAAACCCCAACTCTTTTCTCCTAGGGGATACAAAGTAATAAGGTAGTCTTTTCCTATAGTTTTCAAATTTTTTATCAGTAGGCAATAATTGTTCTCCATGTGAGAAGTGCAGATAGTAAGCCATAGAGAATAAAGAGTTTTCCCAGAGTTGTACAGTATGTCATTGAGGGATAAAATACTTCTGTTTCTAGATCCCAGATTCTTTCTCATTGGAAGACTCTTTTGTGGAACACATAAGATTGAAAGATATTCACTAGATTTGGACTGACGTATCAAAAAAGTTTTCAATATGGTTCTCAAATATTCAGCATGGAGAAAGCATTACTAAAGTTAAAAAATATATAATAATCACTATTATAACATTTTTTATATATCAGCCAGTGTAAGGCTCTGTATTTGTCTACACAAAAAAAGATATTTAATGACTAATTTGACAAAATTGAAGACAATACATTAAAAATTCCATTTTATTTAATCATAAAAATTCCTATATTAGACTTAGATTGAATTATAAACACAGATTTTCCCAGAATTCGTCAAATTGAAAAATTACCCTAGTTTCAGATAGAGATATCCAAATATGGATACTATCTCAAGGAAATAGCAAATTGATACTAACAGCTAGCTTATATTATCAAGTGAAAATTATTGAACATCTTCCCATTTCTCATGCCAAATCACCTTGTATCTATGCACACATACATGCACAGGTAGATAAGACATAATGGCTCAAGGATCTAGTAAGAAATACAATGGCAATACAACTAGAGCCATATATAACCATTACATACATATATTGAACAAATAGTTACTCTGTATCATAGCATAAAGCACTTATTGTTTCATATTTTCTTTTTTGTGTGTATGCCTCAATATCCTTATCAAAGTGACTCTTCTAACTCAGGATGAAAGCAAGGCCAGCACTACTACTTTCCTGTTAACTTTTAGGTCATTAAACTCTGCCTCAATTTAGTAATCATAAAAATAAGTTTCATTTAATAGTCAAAAGTACTAAAATTCATTTAATGTTACAATTTTTTTTATCCCCACTGTGGGCCTGGGATAATCAGGAAGCCCGCAGCTGGAGAAAGAGGCCCATTTATGAACTCCTTGTCTTTTCCCACCTGGTGGTTGACTCACTCTCTTCCAAATACTGAACACTGGTTTCTGCTCATTCAGGTAGAGTGCTGAGATGAGTGAGTAGATGCTGAGGTACCTAGAAGTGTGTGAGATTGGAGAAGAATGGATGGGCAGGTGATTTCTCACTTGAGCAACAGTTTCGTGATCTAGCCTCACTGCTCTTAGAAACTGGTAAAACATTTGAAATGTATTCTTCTTCTGACTATTTAGTGGGTTTCTTGAGTTTCACCTTAATTCTGCCCATCTGTCATATGTGGTCTCTGAGAGCTAAAATAAATGTCCTGTTCTTATGTAAAAAATTCTGAGATAAAGTAAACATTCTTAGGCTACTTGCTCTCAATAAGAAAAAATAATTAAAATAGTTTGCTTATGAAGGCTAACAGCTCACACATCAGGACTAAACCAATATATAGTTTGTGCATCAAAATTTGTTTTACAATCCTCTTCTTTCTCTGTTTACCAATCCATAGCAATTATATATGTTCAATTCCAGGTATATACTGCCTTAAAATCATTCAGCCTGGCTCTTAGTTCCATATACACACTGCCCCAACTCTCTCTTCTTAAGATAATATTAAGCCTGTCAAGAAGGTGTCCTCTCTTGCTGCAATAAGTTTAATAAACCCAGCTTTGCTTTATCAACAGGGTTTTCTAAAAATCTCTGGAGTCGAGGCACTGAATTTCAATATCCCCTTAACCTAGCTAATGCCCCTCATAACCTGTAATATTGTCAGCTTCTTTCAGCTGAAGTCCTCCACTCATTCCAAGCAACCAGGTTGCATAGAACCTAAAAAAATAGCATTAATCTTTTTCAGTTGTGCACAACATTTATTCCATAAGAAATTTTTTTTTTTTGGTGCAGAGCAGGGAGGCTGATAAAAGCCACAATGTGCAGAGCAATCTTTAGTGTCTGAATACTCTAGGTAGAAGTGCCTATTTTCCCCAAAACAATAAAAGAGAAGCGTGAAGCTCTCTAGTCTCTTCGAAGTCCACTTCATAAGGCTTGGGGTTACGGACTAAAAACCAATACACATTCTCCCTGTTAGGATTTCACAACCCAGATGTTTTAAAAGAAATAGTCCTCAAAGGCCAACAAACATATGAAAAAATGCTCATCATCACTGGTCATTAGAGAAATACAAATCAAAACCACATTGAGATACCATTTCATGCCAGTTAGAATAGCAATCATTAAAAAATCTGGAGACAACAGATGCTGGAGAGGATGTGGAGAAATAGGAACACTTTTACACTGTTGGTGAGAGTGAAAATTAGTTCAACCATTGTGGAAGACAGTGTGGTGATTCCTCAAGGATCTAGAACCAGAAATACCATTTGACCCAGCAATCCCATTAATGGACATATACCAAAGAATTATAAATTGTTCTATTATAAAGACACATATACACGTATGTTCATTGCGGCACTGTTTACAATAGCAAAGACCTGGAACCAACCCAAATGTCCATCATACACCATGGAATACTATGCAGCCATAAAAAATGATTGAGTTTGTGTCCTTCATAGGGACATGGATGAATCTGGAAACCATCATTCTCAGCAAACTGCCAGAAGAACAGAAAACCAAGCATCGCATGTTAGCACTCATAGGCAGGTGTTGAACAATTAGAACATGTGGACACAGGGAGGGGAGTATCACACGCTGCAGACAGTTGGGGGAGTGCTAGAGGAGGCACAGTGGGTGGTGGGGAGGGTGGGGAGGGATAATGAGGGAGAAATACCAGATGTGGGTGATGGGGAGATGAAGGCAGCAAACCACCTTGCCATGTGTGTACCTATGCAACAATCCTGCATGATCTGCACATGTACCACAGAACCTAAAGTACAATAAAAAAAAACAGTCCTCAAAAATTCTTCTTTAATTTGTATCACATAAACTCTTACCTCCTCAGTACAAGTGAGAACTTCAAGAGGCCTCTAAATAGCCCTGACTATGTCATGTATATTTTCCAGGACAGTCTGTTTTACAACTCATGGACTACAGATAACAAAGTTATTTATAATCTTAGAGACTTGGCCAAAGCATTCATTTCAATGTAGATGCTAAGCTCATTTTCCCTGAAGATATGTCTCTCCTTCATCAATAGTAATAAAGTTTAGTTTTGTATCTGGAAGCCCCAGGTACAGACTAAATTTCTACTCTCCCTTGCAGCTAGTTGTGACGGTATTTAAGTTCTAACCAATGAAATTTGAGTGGAAACAATGTATACATCTTCCTTATTACCTATGAGGCATGAATTTCTTATTGTCCACTTCTGTTTTTTCCCTCACAAGAGCTAGAACATGGACATGTCATGACCCAGTTGTAACCACACCGAGGAAAGCGCCCTACAGAATGGAGAAAGAAGAGTATGAAAAAAAAAAATGGGTCTACAAAGAATTAGATAAAGTAGAACTTCCAAATTCCAGATTGCTAACCTTTGGGGAAAAAATTATTTTTTTTCTGTGCAAACTAACCAGTAAACTTCCAATTATACATATAATAACAGAGTTAAATCTTACTGATAGTGGTGTCAGAAAGGAGTGGAATTAATGTACAGGGAGCACTTAGAAATAATTGACAATAAACTAAGCAGTTAGTAAATGTTTATTTAAAACAAATCTTACACAGCTTGCTGATGAGAGAAGCTTGATTCTGATTCAAGGAGTATAGACCCTCTGAAGTTATTCATAAGTTAAAACTAAGGGTTATAACAATCCTTTTTCGTCATTTATTATATGAGAAAATTTTACAGGATGGCAAAATGGCTGTACTCCAAAAATCTGGAACTTAATTCTTCATATTACAGGAAGTGAAGAGTGGTGAACTATCAGCATCATTCTTATCCCTTTCACATTTACTTTTTAGGCTACAGTTGTTTCTGATTTTGTTTCTTCTTTTTTCCTAATTTATTTTACCCAGCATTGATTATTTAACAAAATTAAGAACAGAGGGTTTACAGTGTGACTTGTCCTATTTCTAACTTGCCTCTATGATATTGTCACAAATGTAAGTTGTGGAAATAATTTCCAACTGACCACATGCTAGCAAAAGTAAAAGAAAAAAGGAATGTGAAACTTTGATATTGCTTTCAAGTCTATGAAACTTAACTGCTCAACTTGAACCTAAACTCAGATTCAAACTGTATGAGGAAAAATTTTTTTTCCTCTTTTCTCTTAGGTTCATTGCCTGAAGCCCCAAAAATTAGACTGAAGAAAGACCGAGTGATAGGAGAGAAGGCATACACATTTTACCTGATATAATTTATATGACACAGGAGCCTTCCTAAAAAAGAAATGATGACTCAAAGAAGCAGATAGGGCTTAGAGCTTATATACCATTTTAACACATAACAATAAATTTTGGAGGTGTGATAAAACAAAGGAAAAGGGTTTGTGGCTTTCAGGTGCCACAAACTATGGGAAGGTAAATATAGGGGGAAACTAATAGAAGATAAGAGCTATCTTAACAAGATTTTGTGTGTCTGCAGGTCTATCTTGGTGCTGATTTTCTCTTTCTTTTAGCAATAAAACTTTCCTTGGAGAGGGGATTTATGACACTCTTTACTTCTCAGAAGTCTGCTCTTACCCAGCTAAGGGAAGCTCTGGGAAAGTTTCTTTGTGAATCTGTAGAATCTCAAACGTCTTCAGCTCAAAATAATTATTCTGCCAAAAAAAAGTGTATATTAAAATAGTATATTCTGATTCCCTTTAGGACATATCTCAGAATATCTTAAGATGATCCAGAGAGACAGGTGTATTGGGTGTCAATTTGTTCCAGAATTTTTGGCTGAAAAAAAATGTGGAAGTGGAGTTGTTTGAGGAGTTCCTGGTAAGGAATGACAGTGAGCAGTGAAGAAGGAACAAGTGGGTGATATAATATCTGTTAAGGACACTGATCTGGCTCAAATCAAAATCTGGAATATGACCTTATGGAATGAAAAGTTCAGGCAAAAGTTAGAGGAGCTGTTTTCATGGAGAAGTTGTAGAACATTGAAACACATGCAGTGTTGCTTGAACGACCAGACAACAAGTCATAGAGTGAAGAAAACAAAACCCTATTACGTTATGGACTCTCAGGAATACAATGAAGCTTTGTCATCCCAAAGGTTTTGTATAAGTCAGAGTTTATCAAAGACACAGAATCAACAGGATACATAATATACAGAGAGAAAGAAAGAAATTTATCAAAGTTGAATCACATGGTTACACAGGCTGAAAACTCCTACTACCATCTACTGTTTGCAAATCAGAGAAACAGGAAATTTGATAATATAATTCAGTCGAAGTTCGAAGGCCTGAGAATCAGGGGGCTGATGATATAAGTCCAGATCTGCGTCCAAAAGCCTGAAAAACAGAAATACTGATGTCCAAGGACAGGAATGGATGGATATCTCAACTCAAGCAGAGAGAAAGAATTTGTCCTCTGAAAGGGCAAATTTTTTTCAGTTCAGCCCTTACTGGATTGGATACCTGTCTACACTGGTGAATAAGAGTCCTTTACCAGTGATCCAGGCATCTCTTAACCCAGTCAAGCTAACACATATAATTAATCATTACAGATTTCTAGTCTGAAGACTTGAAATTGTATAAATAGCTTCTGGAGACCTAATGTATAGCATGACGACTATAGGTAACAATACTGTACTTTGCAAGAGAACAAGTCTCCAAATGATCTCTGGTGACCAAATCTTCCCCTTCGTGTTTGCAATTTTTGGGTAGAATGTACTGAGACTGCAACATCCTGAGATACGTAGGAACTGTCCAGAACAGCCTATACTTTGTCCTTGTCCTTCTTAGAATAGGATGTCCTATAATGCTTGAGCTCAGTAATCTTAGTGACCCTCACACACACCTGTGAGTATAAAACACAGAGTAGAGTGCTTTTACATTGCTCCGCTGTGGTATGAAATGGGTCATGTGCTGGTGATACTTCATCGATTCTGTGCAGCTTTTCTGAGCTTTGGGGAACTTGCTCACCATGGGTCCTAGCTTTCTGTTGATTCTTTCTGCCTATCTATGTGTAATAAAGTTATTTTGCCTCACTTGTGTGAGTGTTCTGTCTCATTGGTCTCATAATTCTGGCAGCTAGTTTCGTGCAAAACCTCCTGCCAGATCTAAGAAGCTTAGCAGAAATTAGCCAAATGTTTAAAGTTCTCCCCTGGGATTGGTAACCAGTGCTTGGTATACTCCTCCCAGCACAATATCCTGCTTACCATACTGAAAACTTGAAATTGCTAAGAGGGTAAATCTTGTATTCTCATTTCCAAAAATTAAGTAATTATGTGATGTAATAGATATGATAATTATCTTGATTTTTGGTGATTATTTTATAATATATTGATCTATCAAATCAATAATTTGTATACCTTAAATATATACAATTAAAACAATGTCAGTATCTCTTAAAGACAAGAGCTTCTTGAGAAATGAACACACCACCATTATCACATAAAGAGAAATCAGTCCTTATTTTTTAATGAATTTATTTTTAAATAAAATACTTATTGTTCAAATTCTCTTAACTGTATCAAGGTTGTCTCTTGGTTTACATTTCATTTGAGTCAGAATTTTAATAAATCTCACATTTTGCAAAAAGAAAAGAACTAAATATCAACCATTTTTAAAGAACTCCAATGCCCACTTTATTTTATTCTTTAGGTTGGTCCACACGGATATTGTATCTAATCCACAATGTAGAAGTAGGGAGGTTGGTTTAGACTAAGTAACTGAGAAATTTTTGGAAAGTGGTTGCCACATTCATTATGACAAAGGAATTCAAATATTATTATAATATTAGTTACCCTGTTAGAACTACATATGGGGACAATGGAAATGCCAGTCAATGGCACAACAGCAAGTTGCAGTTGGGTTATAAACAATATAATCTCTGAAGTAGTAAACTGAGCTGGTGAAAGCTGTGATTTTTATTTGCATTGTATTCTAATATGTACTCAGGTCCCAAAGTGTCTTATGTAGTATTTGGTTTTCCTCTTTGGTTTTGGTATAGAAGAGATATTGATAAATGCTGCAGAGCATACCTTAGCAAATAAGTCAGAAATGAAACAATGAATTTGAATGGAGCAGAAACACAGTAGAAAATATGTTTCTAAGACAATAAATGCCAGTTTGATCCTAGAAAGTTAACAAACAGGCCTTAGATCAAAACTAAGAAGATCCCAAATCCTTCTTTGTGTCAGTGACAGCATCAACTTCTGTTCAGGTTGCTTCCCACTTCCTTCTATATTCTTCATTTGGCATAAATGTAAAAATGCGTCCTCTCTCACTTTTTGTTTTTAGGTTTATATTGCTAAAATTATATTTTTAACTGCATTTTCTGTAACTTTTCATTTCAGCAAATTCACAGCATTTATAACAATAAATATAAGATTTGAAATCTGCCCTTTGAACCTATGCACTGAAATTATATTTTAGGTAGCTAGATTACATCAATATAAATAACACTAAAATTTTATGAACTACCAGTCTTTTTTATCATTTGTTATCTCATAATTACTCATTTTTAAAGTCAGGTGCAGAAAATTATATTTAGCTGGCACTGTTGAATTGCTTTTCCTTTTTACCAAAGAATCTCTTGTGCAAACAAAGAAATGTTATTTTCAAATTATCTAAATGGTATACTTCATGTACATCTATGCAGTGTTCTGTAGCTTTGAAGCACCATACTTTTAAATAACAAAAAGAGAATATGTTTCCTCATAAGCAAAAAAAAAATCTAAGGAGCTGAACAAATAAAATGACTGTGCTAAGCAAAGTATTTGACATACTTCTACTTAGTCAGAAAATGTCTATCCATTTGAGTGTCACCTTTCTGTTGTACACATATATTAGGACTTTGTTTTCCTGGCATTTCAGAATAAGTGATAAGAAGCTATCAGGTGATCAGTGACAGGAAAAGTCATCATGGTGGGTGATATGGTTTGGATCTGTATCCCCACCCAAGTCTCATGTTCAATTGTAGTCCCCAATGTAAGAGGTGGGGCCTGTTGGGATGTGACTGAATCAGGGGGCAGTTTCTCATGGTTTAACACCATCCCCCTTGGTGATGTTGTGCAATAGTGAATTCTCATGAGATGTAGTTGTTTGAAGGTGTCTTGTACCTTCCCTCATCCTTTTTTCTTCCTGCTCTGGCCATATGAAGTGCTCGCTCCCTGTTTGCCTTCTGCTATGATTGTAAGTTTCCTGAGGCCTCTCCAGAAGTCTAGCAGATGTCAGCATCATGCTGCCTGTAGAGCCTGTGGAACCATGAGCCAGCTAGACCTCTTTTCTTTTCTTTTCTTTTTGTTTGAGATGGAGTTTTGCTCTGTCCCAGGCTAGAGTGCAGTGGCGCAATCTCGGCTCACTGCAACCTCTGCCTCCCAGGTTCAAGCTATTCTCCTGCCTTAGCCTCCCAAGTAGCTGGGATTTAAGGCACATGCCACCATGCCCTGCTAGTTTTTATTTTTTATTTTTATTTTTTGTATTTTAGTAGAGAGAGAGTTTCACTATGTTGGCCAGGATGGTATCAATTTCCTGACCTCGTGATCTACCCACCTCGTCCTCACAAAGTGCTGGGATTATAGGCGTGAGCCACCATACTTGACCAACCTCTTTTCTTTATAAATTACCAATGGACTAGTACAGTGGGCATCCCAGGGCCATCACAACAAGACATATCTAACAATGCCCCTACTGTTTCAGAAGACATTTATTGGTCATATATATGGCAGCTTACTTCAGGGACATCTAAAAGGCAGCACAGAGCGCCTTATGACTTCTAAATAACAGAAAGACCATGAATTATGCTTTAGTTATCTTTTGCTGCACAAAAAACCTCTAATATGCAGTCACTTAAAATAATAATAATATATTATTTTGCATTGGTGTTTTGGGTCAGGAATTCAGCTGGGGGGCTCCAGCTGAATGTCTCTCATGATATTTTGCAAACCTGTTAGCGCTGCAATCATCTGAAGTCTGAGTGAAACTACAGAATTTGCTTCCAACATGGCTCACTCACATGGCCAGCAAGTTCATGCTAGCTATTGCCTGGGGTGTTCAGTTTCTATCCTCTTGGGCTCTTCCACATGGCTACTTGAGTATGGTTATTGGCTTCCTCCAAACACACATGATCCAGGAGACCAAGGAAGAAGTTAAGAGGCCTTTTATGATCTTGCCTTAGAAGTCATACAATGTCAGATTCACTGTGGTCACACCAACTACCTCTGATTCATTATGGGAGGGAGCTAGTTAAAGGTGTGAATATCAGCAGGAGAGAATCATTGGAGAATACAAAGGAGGCTAGCTAAGATTATCGAAAGTTTTTTTTCCCACATAATTTTTTAATTTAAATGTTAAGTTTTTAACCATGAAAATGTAGAGCTGTTTAAAATGATAAAAATTTGTGCCACATGTACTCTTATCCATAAATTAGAAGGAATATATCTTCTAATGTATGCCCTACTCATCCCTTTACTGGCAAAAAAGAGAGAGACATCTATAAATTAAAAATATATATGTCGCGCAGTACACAGTGTTCTGCAACACACACTTAAATTTTATTTAGAGAGATCATTTAACAGCATTACAGAAAGTTTGGTAAATCCTAAAATAGTCACCACTCATAATGCTATGTAACACAGTGCTGCATTTTTATGTGCTTGCTATAGTTGTTTATGAGCATAAATATATTATTTACATGATTATAGTAATAATGTACATATAATTTTACATCCTAACATTTTGCTTAAAATTCACATATTTCCTTTTTCCACAATTACTATATTAGCTGCATAAATCTTGGATGATCCTGGCAAAATTTGGTGTACCCATGTTAGGGGAATATGTGGATTGATTTAAGTTATTATTCCATAGAAATTCATTTGACCATCACTCTAATAACGTAGAATATCTAATGCATAACAGCTTTATAGAAATACTTGTATTGCATTTAAATAGTAATCAATAGTACTCTGATCGTGTTGTAATATAATTTTCTAAAATTGTTACTCCTTAATAAGCTTTCTTATTTCCAGTTGTTGAAACTTCATAAAAAATGGCAATATTTGCTTAATCGTATTCATACATATTTTTATGCAAATGAGAATTTTAAATCCCAGATATTTTCTTAACTTGCTGAATGATAATCATGAGGGATTCTCAATTTAATTGGGAAGACAAACAGCACATGCTACAGACAAGTGACAGAGACAAGAGACTTCATGTCAGCAGGGAAGAAGTAGTGTAATGAGGAAGAAAACTCCCAACTTGATCTAATTTAGAGCCCAGAAGAGCTTTAGGAATGTCTCAGAATTAATCTTTCTATTTATCCAGAGTGAAAGGAGACAATTAAGGTTAAGAAAAATAAAATGTAAATGAACAGATTTTTCTTTTGTCCTAAGCAATATTCTAACCAGTTTTCTAATAAGCGAAGGCTTATAAAGGCAAATTTAGCATTAAAATATTTTATACTTCTTACACATATAAAGAAGAAAAGATGATCTGAGGCTGCGTATTTAACTCTCAATTATAAGATAATGTTTAAATTAAAATACAAACAGATAATCATCAAAACATGTCAAACTTGAAAATTAGATATTGAAATTAACATGATGTATTATCATTACTGGTGTATGTGCCTTTCTTCTCCTGTTAACCTGGGAATTCCATCAGAGGAAGATTAATCTTGTATTCCTGCCACCAAAAACACTGTCTGACACATAAACACTCAAGAAATGCTTGCTAAATTGATTTTTTAATTGTCTCCTAATTTGAATGAAAGTAGGGAGTCTCAGCTGACTGAATATAAAACTTGACTTTTTATCCTAAACTACTATTTTATTCATTTAATTTCAACATATTGAATGTTCTGACTTTGGTTGCTGACATGTTTAGTCATCTCCTATAATTGAATATGTTACAGGATGTTTCTTGTGTTACTTCCCATAATTAATTTGAAAGTATATCAAGCCTAGCATTCCAGAAAACATGTGTGTGTGTGTGTGTGTGTGTGTGTGTGTGTGTGTGTGTGTGTGTGTGTGAGAGAGAGAGAGAGAGAGAGAGAGAGAGAGAAATACTTGTATGTGTATAAAATATACATATATACATATACATAGATTGACATGTTAGGAGCTCAAATGAAGTAGGATGGGCCAGGCACAGTGGCTCACACCTATAATCTCAGCACTTTGGTAGGCTGAGGCAGGCAGATCACAAGGTCAAAAGTTCAAGACCAGCCTGATCAACATTGTGAAATCCTGTCTCTACTAAAAATAGAAAAATTAGCCAGACGTGGTGGTGCACATCTGTAATCCCAGCTACTCAGCACACCGAGGCAGGAGAATCACTTGAACCCGGGAGGCAGAGGTTGCAGTGAGCCGAGATCATGCCACTGCACTCCAGCCTGAGCTGGAGACTCTGTCTCAAAAAACAAAAACAAAACTAAACAAAAGTAGGATGAAAACTACCCTGTCTCACACATCTTTAATCTCACTCTGAAGTCAATCTATTGGCTCTGTCTCAAAAAACAAAAACAAAACTAAACAAAAGTAGGATGAAAACTACCCTGTCTCACACATCTTTAATTTCACTCTGAAGTCAATCTATTTTATGTGTTTATGGTTTTAGTTCTTTAGATGGCTACCTCCACTTCTCTAAATGATATACTTTTATTGCTTTTATCAGATGTGTTTACTTTAGACCATATTTGTTAATTTCTAATCATGAAATATTGAGGTTTATTATATATGCATTTCTCCTCCAACTGTTTGAGAGTTACATACTATTTTTAGTTGTTTTACTATGACCTTTGGAACTTTAATTGATAGGCCTATACTTCTACATCTTGTTTCTTTAACTTCAGTTAGTATCTTGACTACCTGTTGAAAGAAAAAAAATCTTTCATAGGTTTCTCATGCTATACAACCTATTCTGTTTACCCAGCAGGCAAAGCCCTGACTGCTGTTTACTAGGATCGTACTTACAGGGAGTGACCTTGACAGTGAGCCTTGTCTCCTTTTGTGAGTGACCTTGTCTCCTTTTGGGGCAAAGAAGTCTTGCTTAATACCTGCTATGAAAGATGTGGAATCACCAAGCTCAGTATTCCTCACTGATGATGCAACCCCACTATGTATGCATCATCATGCCAGACCAATTGTGATGACTGATTTTTGGTGTCAACTTGACTGGATTAAGAGATCATCAGATAACTGGTATTGTTTATTCTCATTGTATCAGTAGGCACCAAGCCCATCCCTCTTCTACTGACAAGAAAACCCAGGTGGTTTTCCTTTAGATTTGAATGGTTGGGCCTTCCCAGTTGTTTCTGTGAGGGTGTTTCCAAAAGAGATTGTTGTATGAATCAATGGACTGAGTGGGGAAGATGTACCATCTATATGGGCAGGCACCATCCAATAGACTGGAGGTCTAGATGGAACAAAAAGGTGCAGGAAGAGTGAATTCTCTCCCTCTCCTTTCTGGAGCCAGGGCACCTTTTTCTTGATCCAGGACAGCTTTTTTCTCTTTCCCTTGAATGTCAGAATTCTAGACTCTCTGAGTTTTGACTCCAGAACTCACACTACTCATTCCTGGGAATTTGAGGACTTTGGTCTCAGGCTGAAGAATACACCCCATGATCTTCCTTGGTTCTGAGGCCTTCAGACTTGAACTGAGCCATGCAGTGGGCTTTCCTGATTTTTCCAACTTGCAGATGGCCTATTATGGGACTTATCAGCCTCCATAATCAATTAAGCCAGTACCCCTAATAAAATCCTTTTCATACATCTCTTTCTCTTGTGGAAGAGAGATGTATGAAAAGAGATCATCCATCTGTCTCTCTGTAGAATCCTGACTAATATATTTATCCACATGTCACTTTGGGGGAAAGGAAAACTGTCACAACATAATACTCATACTGTTTGCTGTGCTGTGAGTAATAAACCTTTTGTCCCTGATTCAGGAGTCTTGGATCTTCTGCCAGCATCTGTGAAACAGTAACAAGCTAACTTCACTTATAAGTATGGTAAAATCTAATCATAAACCTAACATTTCCAGCTCTTTAACATAATGTTAGATGCAATTAATCTCTCTGCCCTTTCTTAAGCCTCTTTCAAATCAAATCTAGCCTCAGGCAAATCAAATCTAGCCTCTAACTTCTACATTATCAATGGTTTTAACATTTACTTTCCATTCTAAAACTTTAATTAAATATTTTGTGCTTAGTCCTAAATTGACTGTGTAATCTAAAGTCCAATAAACAGTTTACATTGTTAATAACAATTATACATTTAGTGTTTTCGAATTTTATGTCTTTTTCCATGGTTCCAAGATCCCACTCCCTGAACCACCCTAAAGAGCCCCTTCAGGGTGAAGAATTGACCCTCCTCTGAAGAAAATCTACTATTTCCCTGACTTATTTATTTTGGCATTTTCTGTGTTCTCTCATCCTGTACTCCTTTTAGTTAGATGTTACAGTGACCACTCACCTCTTCAACTATTTTTGACTTCTTGGTTTTTGCCCTACAGTCATAGAAATTTGCTTATATTCTATACTCTTAATTGAACTTTATATTTATTTTAGCATTAATCTAAAACAACTCTTGTTGTAATTGAAGCTTTTATAAAATGTCTTCTCTTTCTAAAATTATTTCTTTTTCTTTTAGGGTAGCTTTCATTTTATTTTAAAACTTTTTCTCTTTTATACTGACTTTTTCTTGATACATCTGTGGTTTGGGATGTACCCTGGTATGCTGCCAGTCCTTTTCAGGACTGAAGGATTTATTCCCCTACCTGCTGCAATGGTTGTCACCTAACCACTCATTCAATTGTCTTGATGCTTAGACTGCTTCAGCGAGGGGGTTCCACCAGGCCAAAGGTTATGTGTTTTTCCCAGGGCAACTCACATTCAATGTCTGGTCAACAATGGAACATCAAGCCCCCGCAGTTCTTGCCCTGAAACCTTCAAAGTGTCATCCCAGCCTCAGAGTTCCCTGCAAGGTCAGCAGCGTCCTTACATCCCAGCCTGACTTCACCCTGTACCCAACTTTCCTTTTCTTTTCTTACCCTACAGGTGTTGATCTCAAGAGCACTCTCTCATAAGCTTCCTGCACAATACTCGGTCTCAGAGTTGGATTCAGGAGAAATCCAACCTCCAACATGTGATTGTTGGTTCACTAATCATTTAAGAACCAAAATTGGGAGTCATTACAAGCTCACTCCGCCATTACATAAAAGAGTAGGTGTGTCTATAACCTTCTACCCTGAATGGGAAACATTTCTGGGAGGTGGGGAATCTCACTGGCTGGCTTCAACTTAGGGTGAGTGGGCTAGGAGACTACTTTTAGATGTGTAAACCCTGGTATGCCAGAAAAAGTATGGCTCTATTTTTGAGCACAATAACTACTATAAAGATCTTAGCTCTCTTCCAAATTATTTTTAGATAATGTATTATTGTTAGTTTGTTTGTGATATGCTTGGTAGTATATATCCGGGAGATAGAAGACTCAATCAAAATTTCTATATAAAGAACATCAATTGTTTTTCAACTCTTTTTTATTTCTTCACTTTTTTGAAACAGAGTCTCACTTTGTTGCCCATACTAGAGTAAAGTAGCATTATCACAGCTCACTGCAGCCTCTACCACCTTTCACCTCAGCCTCCTGAGCAGCTGAGTCTACAGGTGCATATCACCATATCCAGCTGAGGGGGAGGGAAACAGAGAGAGAGAGAGAGAGAGAGAGTGAGAGAGAGAGAGAGAGAGAGTGTGTGTGTGTGTGTGTGTGTGTGTATTTTTGGTAGAAACATGGTTTTGCCATGTTTCCCAGCCTGGTAAACTCAATTTTTTAAAAATCTCTTTCTGTATTTCAATTATTTCCTAAAGTTTTTCCATGCTTCTCCTGCTACTGGAGAACACTCTAGAATATTCTGGGATCTGGTATCCTCTGATCTGTTTTCTCCAGTAACACTCTTCCATGTTCTTTCTAATTTCCAGAAACATGTTGAAATATTCTATTTCCTGATGGTCCCCTCTTACAATACTATTCATTGTATTTATCTTACATTTCTATATTTTTATTTCAGTGAGATCTACAAATGGATCAGATGTGAAAAGGCACCCAGTCATTTATCCTAAACTGAAAGCACTTTCTCAATTTAAATTCAAATTACTGTACTTAAGTGAGAATTCATATTTTTTCTGTAAACTGGATGGCATATATAGAATATGGTAGCACTAGCAACTATCCAGAAAATCAGGAGGCTTGAGTTCAAGTAGCATTGGGCCAGTCATTTCACTGGCTTTTTCTTTGCCCAAAATGTTCATTCAAGGAAAATTATTCAAAATTTAGAATATACATTTAAATATATGTGATGATTCCAAACTTAGATACAAGACTATGGTGAAAAGAATTAACAACAAAGTCAAACCTTAAGTTTTCATAACAATTGAAAACTAATATTCTATTTCAGTGCTTATTGTAGATATCAGATTTGAATGCCATTTAGAGGTCAGCTAGGAGTATTTAGTTTTAACAGCTTTACTATATAAATTGCGATTGGCTGATTTTCTGGGGAAATCACTCCTGTGTGTTGGTCCTTTAAATTATCTCTGGAGTTTGCTTTGCTTAGTGTGTCCATGAGCCAGTTATTAATGTGTCCTCAGGAACTCAAACTTTCTTTAATGGCATCTGTTTTTTATTCACAAGTGAATTTATGCATTCACATATGATTTGGTACAGAAGAGGGGCATTCTGCAAGCTTCATTTGCTCTTGATTTAGGCACCTCAAATATGTTCTGGCCAGATTCCCTATTACATGGCAATTAAGCTTATTTTTATGAATATGAGTCATCTGCAATTTATTGAACATAACATGGAAACAAATTATTTTTAAAAACGAGCAAAATTGGATCACAGGTCAGATATGAATAAAGTCTTTATAGTCTTCCTGGGAACATATTTGTCATTTAATAATTGAAATGTCTAGTATAATTCTAGCCTTTTAAATGTTATTCATCTATATTGAATCTAGGGGGATGGGAAACAGTGCAAAATTTCTGCTCCAGTCTATTTGCTGCCAATACTAAAGCTTGAGATTTTTACTGTGAATAGATAGGATTTCCACATAACTAGAAATAAATGGTGTTATAAAATTCCATCAACAGGAACTTGTTTATGAGCTGATAGGGACTAATAATGACCTCTAACTGTGCGACAGCAATAAGCATTTTGAGCTTTCAGATTTCCTTCATAGGAACATCTTTGCATATTCATTTCAATTGAACATGAGAATTATTTTTCTAAAACAGTCAAGTAGGAAATATGTAGAAGCATTATGTGCCTTCATTTTAAGGAAACTATGAAACACAGATAATCTTAAAAATGTAGAACTGAATGAGAACTTCTTGGTCATCTACTTCCAGATCTCCTTTCAAAAGTTCATGGTAGACACTCAAAATCATTGGTAACTATGACCTTTGAAAGTAAATTTTATGTCTAAATAGAATTTGCATTTTTACAATGTATTTAGTTTCTTTAATTATGCCATTGACTGTGGAGCCAAAACTAGGTTTGCAAGCTGGCTCCATGACTTAGTAAATATGACCTTGGGTGAGGACATTATTCATACTGTGCTTAGGTTCCTCATCTGTAAAATAGATACTGATGACACCTACCTCATAGAGTTAATGTAGAAATTAAAAGACAGTTTACACATTAAGTACTCACAAAGTGCTGATACATAGCATGCAATAAGTGTTTGCTATAATAACAATAAATATTACTGTCGTGGCAAATAAAGAATATATTCTTTTCATTTACTTTATATTTTCAGTCATTTATTAAATCACTTTGGTCTTTTTCATTTCAAAATTAGTACTCTGATATCTGTAAGTTTCAATGAAATCCTAGTAATTTCCAAATATTTAACCATGTTAATTTTATGCAAAATAATGTTCATTTAGTGAGTTCTACAGGTCTAAACTTATGTAAAACGATATGGAGAAGGTAATAACTAATATGGAGCTCCCTGCCCCTAAGAAGCTTATAAGTTAGCAGATTGCTACCCACATAAATAGAGAGCAATGGAGTATATGGACAGTTCTTTATTTTTGGGATAGAGATATAATAAGAGCATAGAGAAGAAAGGGATTAAATTCCACTAAATTAAATAGAAAATAAAGGTGGCATTTGAGATAGATCTTAAAGGTTGTGAAAGATTTCCAGAGATAGGCATAAAACAAAGACCATTCATAAAGGATTAAAGAAATGAGAAAGTGCATGATATAGAAAGCAACATGTATGGAGGTGAAGGCACAGCATCTGGTGCTTTAATAAAACATGTATTCAGAAATATTTAAGAGAAAAAGATCTCATGATTATGAGATTCTTATTAATTTAATGCAATTCATGTATGTACATTATAAAACTAGTTTGAGCACTGCCTGTTATAATCCATATACGTTTATAAAATTAAACTTTTGCAAATTAAATAAAAAGAAAACTACAAAACTGGTAAAATTCCTATCAAGTATATAAGTGCAATGTAAGAAATGGTGTTGTGTGCTCTAGTAAAACACTGCTCAAAGTGTAAAAATTTAGAGCACAGGTCCTTTTGAATTTGTCCTATGTGTTACCACATGCTTTGTGAAAACTCAATACTTCTTCTATACCAAAACAACCTGGTTACCCTTGATCATAGAGCACAGAGACATCATTTGATGCTATTATCAATGCTATTACATGTTATACGTATTAACTCAATTTCTCTTTTTTTAAAAGCAATCCTACTTGATGCCAATATAATCATAACGCAAATGCAAATAAAGCATGAAAATAATACAATAATTGATACTAAATAGGATTACATATACATATTGACAGAGGGAAAGGAAGTAGAAAGCCCTAACAGCCGGGAGCTGAGAGCTGGCCTGGTGCCTACCACTAGGCCATGAATTCTCTTATTGAACATAAATGATTTCACAGAATACCAGTATCAGAAAAGGCTCTCTGTGACCATGGTGGAACAAGACAAAAAGAAGACAACTTCATAATCATAACTGAACATAGATATTACAAAATAAAACAAACACAGATTACAAAACCACAAAAATGATCAATAAGACCCTCTCACAACTAACATTAGTGACTGCTGTTTCTCACCAGAGTTTTAGCTTCTCTCTGTTCCTCCTGCATCCCAGATAAAACTTACTAAGATACCAAATCACAAGCCCCCTGCCTTCTGGAAGCACCCAATCCAAAGCTTCCCTAGATGCCTCCCAGAATTCTGACACATGTCTAACCCAAACCCTCATCCTCCTAACATTCCCTTACCAGTTTCCATGTTGTGTGGTCTCACCTACTGCAAGAAACACCAATAAACATAACTTTGTTCAACAGCAGATGGGTTTGTTCCTGATGGTCTGTGACTAGTGTGCATTGAACATGTAGATGGATAGGTATATAGATAGGTAAGAAAGATATACACACATACTTTCATATATCTACACATATCTTTGTTTTCATACAAAGATTTCATTTCTCTTAAAACTTTGAATAACAGAGGGGAAGAACATAAATACTTAAGAGATGTTAGTTTGACATCTTGTCAATGATAGACTTAAAGATCAATGGACTAGCAACCCTTAAAGAGAAGGGGCAGAACCAAGTGTCAGAAAAGTTAATGGTTTATTTACATGATTCATGTAAACTTTGTTTCCTAATACTTTTCTATAAGTATTTTCACTTCCATTTAAGTCTTTTCATTTTTGTAAGTCATTTCAAGTATTTAGGTTATAGAATGCTTCCTACACAAAGTATTAAAGTCTTTTTAAATTTTGTAGCCAAAAGAAATGTGTTAGTATTTTATGAAAAATAAGATTTATGTGACTTTTTTTGACAGGAAGCATGCTACCACCCCAGTATGAACAAGAAAAGTAGACATAATCCTCTTTCATTTAAAAACACCAAAATAAGCACAGAACTCTGAAAGATGTTTGATTTGTGGAAATCATAAATATTTTACCACCTCTTAGTCACAGGCAATAAACGAATCCTGTTCCATACTAGATGATATAACAGTAGTAATCCATTAACAACTCACATTCTACTGTAGGATATAATGACCCAGAGCTTTTTTTTTTTCCAACTCTTTGCATTCATTGGCTATCATTCAGATTGTTATAAATTGTCTTTATTATTCCATGTATATTAATATTTTTTGAAATAGTAAATTTGAAAGTTTTAAAATCTATATAAAAGAACTGCTGGGAAAGAATGATGTTTAAAATTTGCAGTTATATTAACATAATCAATGTTAACAATTTGGAAGTACATCATACTTTCTAAAATGAGTTGGCTTTCCAAAAGACCTATAAAGTGTTCAAAGTGCCAGAAAGTGAAATCCAAGATATGGGTTAAACACTCAGAAACAAGAGTCTGAAGATATGTCATTAAACCCAAAATATTCATCTATTAGAAAAAAAGACAAAATAGTCTATTTGCCAAAAATCAGTGCAAATACCGAGATTCAATCTTCTTACTCCAAACAGAATACGGGTTGATGGTTACAAAGATTGAAGTGTCAGACAGTCAGTACATTCAGATGAGCTTTTGTATGTCAGATGTCTGGTATTGGGCAACCGAGGCAAAATTAAGTATTCAAGGAAAGGAGGCATCTTATTAGCAAGATCGGCGTGACAGTAACAATGCTAAACCAGAAATACACTGATACTAGATATTTCATAGTCACCTTGGTCTCTCAGTCAGAACTGCTTTCCAGTCCGAGTTCAGGCTAAATCTATGTCTGGGAGATGAAAGTGGTCTTGGGCATGAGAAACCAGGAGTACAGGGGCAGAGACAGCTACAGCTATAAAACACAATTAGGAATTTTTATTAAAATAACTACTACTTTCATACACACATTAAATCTTCATTATAAAAGCATTCCAGCTTAGGTGGAAACAGCAAAGATTATTTTGTAATTATGTAATTCAAAATTAAAGGATTTTACTCACATGTCTTTTAATTAAAATTACCAGTTTACCTGCCTGGCTTCATTTCAAAGTAAGTTCGTATATTATTAACTAAATACCACAGGTTTTCTCTGTCTCATATCTTCTAATAGCAGTGACACAAATTTGGAAAAGACTAATTAGCTGAGGCATTAACATATATCTCAGAAGAATAAACTTACCACTTCATTTTCTCAGCCATATGGCTGAGAGATCACACTTGGCATGACCTTTCCAGCAGCGAGGTCAGAATTTCATTTATAAATAGATAATTGGAAATGCATCCATCTGAGCTTCTATGGTGCTAAAGAACTTAAGTTTTTCAGAGAGCTATTTAAAGACCAAAAGGATAAAAATTGTCTTCTCTGAACGCCATATGAGCAGGCTTGGGGGATTCTGAAATATTTCAGAAAAAATTACATGAAGTTATGTGTTTTTTTGTGAGTGTGCATCTTTTTATCTATGCTTCTAAATATGAATATAAGTTGTAGAAAAATGAGTTGAAATATGTATTTGTAAATACCTTATCACAAATGAATTTTCCAAAAACAAGTGGTCTTTCAAGCAATGAAAATATTTGCCCTTATTTTTGGAAGTTCCAAAAAATTAACTACTTCCTTAGGTTTAGCCTCAATCAATGATTCTCAATCCTGGTCACATATTGGAATCACCTTGGAGATTCTATTAAAATATTGATGATGTGATTTACTCTAGCAATTTAGATTTAATGAGACTAGGGTAGGACCCTGGTACTGTTATTTTTTCAGACGCTCCCCACCTGATTGTAACATGTGGTCAAGGTTGAAAACTATCTAAATGATAGGTGTGGTAGTCACAAAGATGTGCTCCAATCCCAGATTTTCCTCTGATAAAGGGTTTTCTATACAGTTGCAAGGATTGAGATCAGCAGACAGTCTCATGCTGTTGGCTCCTTTAGGATTTGCCTCAACTGCTGAGAACCACCTTGCCTGAGGTTATGTCTTTCCCACAACAACTCACCACAGTGACTGAGCAGAGTGACCATATAAATGCATTACTATAGGAGGAAAACAATAGAAGATGCTCTGACAGAAAAAATTTGCTCCAGAACTAACCTAGTTGACCAAGGTTTGGAAAATCTGTGTCAAAGTTTGACTTCTCCTTCGTCCCAATTCTGTTCCATTCTCTTATCTTTTGGAGATGCGACGGCCATCTTACACCCCAAACTTCATCTTGGTCCCTGCTTCAGGAGAATCCAGTCAGTGACAATACACTCACACTATGCTCACAACTGGTAGTGGAGACATTTTTATTTGCCTAGCTCTCATTTTTCCCCTGAATGGTTAAACATGAGGGCTTTGAAATTAAAATGTCTCGATTCATTATTCCACTTCGCTGCAACTTTAGTACTGTGCTAACCTACCCTGTGTTAGCCAGACAGACTCCATCTTGCTGAGAGTCAGACAGACTCCATCTTAACCTCCGCCTCACTCCTCCCACCATTTCTCCCCTGAGTGCATACCTGGGTCATGCTCCTGTGCTGGGTCATGCTGTACTTAGAACAATAGAGGCATATAAACATCGTAACCATATCCTGCTTGACAAAACCACTTGCAAATGTGAATAACCCCCTTGATTGATTGTATGTCAAGTACCGAATACAACCCCACCCCACCCGCCCCTTGGTAACCCGCAATCATGGGAACCGCTTGTATATACCCTCCTTAGTAATCAACAATCATGGGAACCTCCTGCCTCCTGGCTACCAGCCTCCTTATCTAACTTGCTTGTTCTGCTTCTGTAAAATGCTGCTTCAGGTAGACTCTCCCTCTCCTATCTTAAGCAAGGTATAAAAAAGAATCAAGCCCCTTCCTCAGGGCCGAGGGATTTTGAGCGCGAGCTGACTCTCAGTCACTGGCAATAAAGGACAATTGGAACTCAGAGTGTGGTGCTTTCCTTCTAACTCACTTGGGTATAACAGTACCAGTTATGTACCTCCCTGAGCCTCACTTTTCTCATTTGTGAAATGTGGGTAATTATTGTTCTTTATTTGTATAATAATTGAAAGAACTACAAAAGATAATCTAAGCAAAGTGCTTAACACGGTGTCAGGCACCTATTAAATACATTGTAAATATTAGCGATTTCCTGGGGAGTTTAATTCTATATTGGATGGGATTACTCTCAACCCACTCTTAGATTCAAAGGACATGTGACTCAAGTAAACCATTCAAAGTTTTCATTAGGGGTGAGACTTTTTTTCTTAATGCTCAAAGTGTTTTTGTTTTGTTCTGTTTTTCATTTTTAAATATAGTAGAATCTGTTCCTGGGGCAGGCTGAACAATAACCCCAAAGATATCTAAATCTTCATACCTGGAGCCTTTGGATGTAATCTCATATGACAAAAAGAACTTTGCATATGTGATTAAATTAAGCATCTTGAATTGGAAATGTTATCCTGAATTATCCAAGTAGGCCCTAAATGCAATCACAAGTGGCCTTATAAGAGGGAGGTTGAGGGAGATAATCTGACTACAAAGAGAAAGAAAGCTATGTGAAAATAGAAGCATATCTGAGTGATGCACTTTGGAAGATGGAGGAAGGGGCCACAAGCCAAGGAATGCCAGCAGACACTAGAAAATTGAAAAGGCACAAATTGGAATCTCCCCTCAGTGGTTCGAAAAGGAACAAGCCATACTAACAACTTCTGAATGATTTCACACCTTTTACACACCGAACTATTCGAGAACACATTTGTGTTATTCTAAGGCATCAAATTTGTTACAGTAGCTATGAGAAACCAATATCATTTCTGACTATATAAACATGCTTCCTTTTTGAGGGCAGTTCATCATTGCCTGGAAATTATTGGAAAGCACGGCCCCATCTCCCTTCATGGATAGCAAGAGAAGTCTTTATTCTGGGAACCAAGTGCCTGAAATATTCAGAGGTCTCGATAGTATACCAAGCTAGCTGACTTACATCAGCTAACTTAAGCAGATATGAAGTTAATTGAAAGACTACCAAAAAGTACATAAAAATATGTTGGTAGGATTTGGCTCACCACAGATAAATTCTGTCATATAAACTGATTTGTCTACCACCCAGGTGAGAACCTAATGGACAGTGGCAGGAAACAAATTTGAACCTCTTATCTAAGAATAACCAGGATGGCAGATTAGGAGCAGCTCAGGATTGCAGCTCCCAGTGAAAGTGCAGAGGGTGAGTGGACGCCGCATTTCCAGATGGATTTTTATTACCCCCAGACCAGGAGATTCCCAGGCAGAGCAGCCCCACGGGTCGCCAGTGCAGCTGTTGCGGCCGGCATGGCTGCTTTGCTGGCGCCCCGGCGCGGCGGGTCTCTGTACAAAATACACTGGTCTGTGTGCCCTTTTAACTGGCGAGTGGAGCTACGGGAAGGCAGATTAAAAAGGAGACTGAATCAGGGAGCCAGCCCAGGAGATCCCCAGGCAAAAAAGCGCTACGAATCTCAGCGCCGCTGTTT
>CAUYQU010038250.1:0-70917 GCA_963574635.1 Cheracebus regulus | reverse complement strand
GGAGTAAGATGGAATGTTTAAACATACACTTTTAATTTAGAAAAGAAGCCTGAATCAGAACATGTGGAAAAACGTAATTAAAATAAGAAAAGAATGAAAGAAAGAGGCTGGACACAGTGGCTCATGCTTGTAATCCCAGCACTTTAGGAGGATTGCTTGAGCCTGGGCAACAGTGAGAGACCCTGTTTCTACAAAAGTTTAAAAAGGTAGCCAAGTGTGGTGACACGTACCTGTAGCCCCAGCTATTTGGGAGGCTGAGGTGGGAGGATCACTTGAGCCTAGGAATTTGAGGCCACTATGCTCCAGCGTCGGTAACAAAGTGAGACTCCATCTCAAAAAATAAATAAGTGGAAAAGGAAAAAGCAAGCTGTTACTGATCAAATTGCTGTAACTCATAAACCAACCTTGTATGAAAAATCTTGTAGTTCTAGTCAGTGTCTTTGTTTTCTGCCTGTATATGAGCAGACCTTAATTTTCAGCTTTGCAGCACTAACCCCTTCCTTTGAAGTCTGTGTTACCCAAATGGCCATTATCAGCTTTGCACTTAAAAGGAATAAACTCTTCTATTTATTTATTTATTATTTATTTTTTGAGATGGAGTCTTGCCCTATTGCCCAAGCTGGAGTGCAATGGCGCGATCTCAGCTCACTGCAACCTCCGCCTCCCAGGTTCAAGTGATTCTTCTGCCTTAGCCTCCCGAGTAGCTGGGACTACGGGCATGTACCACCACACTAGGCTAATTTTTTTGTATTTTCAGTGGAGACAGGGTTTCACCATATTAGCCAGGCTGGTCTCGAACTCCTGACCTCATGATCTGCCCACTTCAGCCTCCCAAAGTGCTGGGATTACAGGTGTGAGCCACTGCACCCATCCAAGAATAAACATATTTTTTTAAAAGACGGTGTCTATGTTGCCCAGGCTGGAGTGCAGTGGCTATTCACAGGTGTAATCCCACTACTGATTAGCACAGGAGTTTTGACCCACCTGGGCCAGTTCACCCCTCCTTAGGCAACCTGGTGGTCGCCTGCTCCCAGGAGGTCACCATATTGATGCTGAATTTAGTACGGACACCCGATCGGCATAGCGCACTATAGCCCACAACTCCTGGACTCAAGCGATCCTCCCACCTCAGCCTCCTGAGTAGCTGGGACTACAGGCATGTGCCACCGTGCCCGGCAAGAATAAACTCTTTTAAACTGGATACCCATCATCTGGATTATTTCTGGTTGACACACCCAGTGTCTCTAAGCCTCAGCTCACCTCTTCTTTGTGCTCCATAGTATGAAGCTGCATTTGGAACTCTGCAAACTGCATTTCCCAGATGCTGTAGCCACTTTCTCCTGGGTTCTGCCACTGGGAGGACTAGCTGGAGACTGGATGGGGAAAGAGGTAAGAAGGGCCTGACTTCCTCTTGCCCAGGACCAGCGTCAGCCAGCTGGCTCCAGCTTCTTCAGCACTTCCAGGTCCTGCCCATCAGAGGAAACCCCTTGACAGCTGAAGCACCAGCTGTACCAGCTCCCTCCCAACTGGGCCAGGCCTCCGAGCCACCTGGGTATGGCTGGGCCACCTGGGCATTGCTGGGACTGTGTCTCCCCTGGAAGTCCAAGTACCTGCTAGTTCTCCCTTTCTCAGAGGTCTAAGCACCAGCCATAAGGCACTGCTCCAAGCTCATGGGGTCTGGTATCATCACCTGCAACCAATTTCTTTTCTTTCTTTTTTTTTTAATTTTTTTTTTTTTATAAGATGGGGTTTAACCATGATGGCCAGACTGGTCTTGAACTACTGACCTCAGGTGATCCACCCACCTCGGCCTCCCAAAGTGCTAGGATTACAGGTGTGAGCCACTGCGCCCAGCCTGCAACCAATTTCATATATTAAAGCCCCTCTCGGTATCTGAAATACCTAGAGTGGTATCTGTTTCCCAGACTTGAGCCTGAATCATAATCTGTTTTCTCCGCCACGCCTTGCACCCTGTGAAGGCAAGAAATGTAGCTGTGTATCCTGTGCCAAGTGCCTGTCTAGTTCATTAGGAGCTTAGTAAAAACTTGTTATTAGTCCACGATGGAACTAAATTGAAAACGGAGTGAAGTTTGCTAAAATCGCGGGAGAGATTATTATTTTAGTGTACATATGCATTATCAACATTGTTGACAGAATCCAAGAAATGCCAAACATTGTGAGATTCTTACAACAAAGCTGCCTTTTTGAAATGCATATAAAGTGAACTGAAATACTGCATATGAAAAAGTACACAGGCCGGGCAAGGTGGCTCACGTAATCTCAGCACTTTGCGAGGCCAAGGAGGGCGAATCATGAGGTCAGGAGATTGAGACCATCCTGGCTAACACAGTGAAACCCCATCTCTATTAAAAAATATATATACAAAAAATTAGCTGGGTGTGGTGGCACGTGCCTGTAGTCCCAGCTACTCAAGAGGCTGAGGCAGAGAATCACTTAAACCCAGGAGGCTGCAGTGAGCCAAGATCGCACCACTGCACTCCAGCCTGGGTGACAGAGCAAGTCTCCAACTTAAAAAAAAAAAAGTACACAAATCTTAAAATGCACTACCCAGTGATGCTTACCCCCTTGTTTCTTGCAGGCTGCTGGAGAGATCACAGGCCGTTCTCTTCTCTACTCGCCTCTTACTTCCTTTCACTAATTTGTTTCTTTTTAACTACTGTTAGGGGTTCAGTTCTGCTCTCCCAGAGAGAGATGCTGTAGTCCTAAGCCCCAGCTCCTAAGAATGTGACTTTATTTGGAAATAGGTTCTATGCATATTTACTAAATTAAGACGACGTCATTGTCGGCGGGGGGTGGGGTACTAATTTTTATAAGGAGTTGTGTCCTTATAAAAACTGAAAATTTGGAGCTGGGCATGGTGGCAGACACCTGTAATCCCAGCACTTTGGGAGGCCAAGGTGGGCGAATCACAAGGTCAGGAGTTTGAGACCAGCGTGGCAAACATGGTGAAACCCCATCTCTACTAAAAATAAAAATATGTTTACAGGTGCTGCACACCTGTAATCCCAGCTACTCTGGAGGCTGAGGCAGGAGAATTGCTTGAACCCAGCAGGCAGAGGTTGTAGTGAGCCAAGATCAGGCTACTGCACTTCAGCCTGGGTGACAGAGAAAGACTTCATCTCGAAAAACAAAAGACAAAACAAAAACAGAAAATTTGGGCCAGGCGCAGTAACTCATGCCTGTAATCCCAGCACTTTAGGAGGTCAAGGCAGGTGGATCGCTTGAGCCCAGGAGATCAAGATCAGCCTGGGCAGCATGGAAAGACCCCCTTCTCTATTTGAAAAAAAAAAAAGAAAAGAAAAACTGGAAATATGGAGACATATAGGGGAAAAATGATCTGAAGATAGCCATGTTATGATGGAATCAGAGACTGGAGTGATGTGTCTACAAGCCAAGGAACTCCCAGGACTGCTGAGCATGGCCAGAAGCCCGGAGAGGCAGGGAAGGGCTCTCCCCTGTAGCCATCAGAGATAGTGCAGCTCTGCCAACACCCTGACTTCAGACTTCCAGCCTCTAGAACTGAGAGACAATAACTTTCTGTTGTTCAAGATCCTCAGTTTGTGGTACTTTATGGCAGCCCTAGGAAACCAAAATAAGCATTATCTAACATACTTTACTTATCTCACCCGATCTCTCCTCTAGACTATAAGCTCCATGGGGACAGAGATCTCTGTCCCTTTTGTTCTCTGTTGTATCCTCAGTGCCTAAAGCCAGGTGTGGCACAGAATGGACTGTGACCATCAGCGGCTGTCCGGAGCAGACCTGTACATGTCAGAAAACTCACCAGGAGAGGGGACAGAGGAAGGAAGGGCTGCTTTTAGCCACAAAAGAACAGAAAACATAACTCACAGTAGTTTGAACAAGTAAGAATTATGTTTTTTTAGCGCCGGCAGTCTGAGCTGGGCAGCACCTCAGCCACACCAAGGGCTGACTCTCACGCAACCAGGTTCTGGGTGCTCCGCTCAGCCCTCTCGGTCATGAGGGTGCAGGGTAGGTTCTGCACGCCAGGGGTCCCTTCCACATTCCAGATAGGAAGATGGGGGCAGGCCCGGCCACACCAGCTGCTGTTTGATGTCCTCACATGGGGAAACCCAGAGCAATCTGAGGCGTTTTTGGCAGGCTCAGGCACCTGACCAGCCACGGCGGGTGCATGGCCACTGGAAAGAGCCGGGAGCTCAGCCAAGTATTCAGCCTTCCAGCCCCAGAGGGGAGGAAGCTGAGGGGCAGGGTTAGGAGTGGATGCGGCATGGCCACTTGAGTGTGGGCCTCAGAGGGAGCAGAAGACTGAAGGGTCGGTAAATGGTGTTGGGACTGGCTGGAGACACTGGGGAAAATGGATTCCCTATATCACACCTTCCACAAACTTCACTCCACTTTAATTAAATGCCAAATTTGAAAAGCAAAATTTTAAAGCTGTTAGGCCAAAAAAAAAAATCCTTCGAATAGATTATGAAATGACACTAAATTGTAGACTGTATATCAAACAATATCATTAAAAAGCAAAAGCCCCCAGGCACACTGGAAGGTACGAGCAAGGCATATCACCAGAGGAGCCCTACACAAGAACTCCTACACATCCGTAAGAAAGGGCATGGACTAAACCACTACATAGAAACACAGATGCCAATAAACACACAAAGATACCAACATGGCTAGTGGAGAAACAAACAAAAGCTTTTGCATCCATCTGTCAAAAATGGAAAGCTCAGGCCGGGTGCAGTGGCTCACGCCTATAATCCCAGCACTTTGGGAGGCTGAGGCCAGTGGATCACCTGAGGTCAGGAGTTCGAGACCAGCCTGGCCAACATGGTGAAATCCTGTCTCTACTAAAGATACAAAAAATTAGCTGGGCGTGGTGGAGGGCACCAGTAATCCCAGCTACTTGGGAGGCTGAGGCAGGAGACTCACTCGAACCCAAGAAGTGGAGGTTGCAGTGAGCCGAGATCCCACCATTGCACTCCAGCCTGGGCAACAGGGCGACTCCATCACAAAAAAAAAAAAAAAGAAAAAAGAAAAAAAAAGAAAAGCACTGACTACATCAGGTGCTGAGGCTGAGGGGCAGAGGGGATCTCTGCAGGCGCCACCCCACTGTGGTCATGGCCCGATTTGGAGAGTAGTGGGGCACCCTCTAGTAAAACTGAAAATGGGCCAGGAGTGGTGGCTCACACCTGTAATCCCAGCACTTTGGAAGGCTGAGATGGGTGGATCTCAAGGTCAAGAGATCAAGACCATCCTGGCCAACATGGTGAAACCTCATCTCTACTAAAAATGCAAAAATTAGTTGAGTGTGGTGGCGCTTGCCTGTGATCCCAGCTACTCAGGAGGCTGAGGCAGGAGAACCGCTTAAACCTGAGGGACAGAGGTTGCAGTGAGCCGAGATTGCACCACTGCACTCCAGCCTGGTGTCAGAGCCAGACTCCATTAAAAAAAAAAAAAAAAGACACATCCAGGAGTGCTTAGAGCAGCATCATGTCTCAGAGCAAAAGCCCCAAACCACCTCCAATCAGTAGCAGAATGGAGAAACTGGAGTCTGTTCATACCTCACAGCCAGCAAGAAACACCCATCTTGAACCACATGTAATCCAAAGACTCACCAACAATATTGAACTGCAAAAGTTGAGGAATACGTCCATATACCACTTAGTCTTCAGAAATGCAAAACAATACAATGTATTTAGAGATACATATCCCTGTGGTAAAAAGTTTAAGAAACACACAAAAAGTCTGATTCTGCAGCAATCACCTTTGGCGGGAGGAGACAGAGGGATCTGAGTGTGTCAGTGACATTTCTCACGTCACACAGCAGGTCCATAGCCACACATTCACATTTAACTTTTGTATGATGAAATACCTCAAATTTTTAAACATACATGGCAAAAACATAATTATGGCATCACAGTCCTGTGTGGGTGAAACACGGATGTAAGAACACACACTGATCATTCTAGGGAAGCACGTCTAAGTATGAATTTTGCAACAGTTGACTTTTCTTGGGTGCAATAAGGCTGTGTTCCAGCGGAAAGGGGCGCCCACCATGACAGCCACGTAGACACCAGCAGGATCGCTTTAACACCTGCTGTCACAGCAGGAGGCCTAACTCCATCTTGTGCTGAAGACGGGGTACTTGTTAAAACCACCAGAGGGGCTTTTCCAACCGCCCTTACCGGGGCTCCACCTGACTTGCTAAGCCAGAACTGGAGAACAAGGCAGGCTCTTTTCAGTTCTCCAGGGAACTCCGTATGTAGCTAAGGTTGAGAACTATCTAGTACAGGACACCAATTTGCCTAATAATTCAGGAATTTGGGGAAGGCCAAGTTAGAGCCAAAAATTAAACGTCAAGTCTGGTGAGTGTGGTGCGGATGATGTGGTTGTAGCTGCCATGGAGAGCTCCAGGCTCCAGGCCTTGGCCCTACACACCTGGCCTAAAAGCCGTCCAGCATCCAATGGGCGAGTGTTGTGGTTGAAACGAGTTAATGCGTCTCAACTGCTCCAAAGCAGGGCCTACCATGTACACAGAATCTGCTACCTTTTCAAGTAAAGAAACTGTTTTGGAAAAAATGTCAATAAAATATTTCAATAAGGAGGATCACGATTACTCTTAAAGTTTCATAAACAGGCTCCCAAACCTGTGAAGGAAGCATGAACTGAAACCTCACAGTCATTCTGCGGAATCTCTCCACATCTAACCTACTAAGAAAGAAACACAGAGGACACGAGAGGCAGGTGACAGTGGACCAATGAAGAGCTCCAGGAATGACAGACTGAGGATAAAATCCTTATTCTCACTTCATGTCCCTCTGTATTTTTTGCAATGAGAATCTATTTGAGGCCGGGCATGGTGGCTCATGCCTGTAATCCTAGCACTTGGAAGACTGAGTCAGGCAGATCACGAAGTCAGAAGAGCGAGACCATCCTGGCAAACACGGTGAAACCCTATCCCTACTAAAATTACAAAAACAGCCAGGTGTGGTGGCACACGCCTGTAGTCCCAGCTACTCAGGAGGCTAAGGCAGGAGAATCGCTTGAACCTGGGAGGCAGAGGTTGCAGTGAGCTGAGATCATGCCACTTCACACCAGCCTGGGCAACAAGAAGAGACTCTTTCTCCAAAAAAAAAAAGAGAGAGAGAATCTATTTGATAGTGTTAATTACCAAAAACCTGGCTGCTGCAGGGAGGCAGGGTTTGCTTTTGCTTTTCAGGTGGGAGACTCAAATGCAACTGAACTGTGAGTGGGAAGGGGACAAGGAAGATGAGATCATCAGTTCAGCAAGGTCCCCTAGGAGGGACAGAGTTGGGGTCAGAGCCAGAGGAATGGCTCTGGATGGGACAGGACATGCTGCTCCACAGTACAAAGGCTGGACAGCAGCAGCAGGCCACAGCTGGGGGAGAGGACTATGGAAGCTGCCAGGGTCAGTGCCCTGCCTTCAGCTGCTGCCTTTCCTCCACACTCCCATTACCAGCTTTGTCCCCGAGGTGCCCCAAAGGGCCCACCACAACCACCCACACCATCCTCCTGCTCACCAGTCCCTTGAACATCATCCCAAAGCTCCGAGGAGTTCCCTGCCAATGTACCCACCTGCCCAGCCAAGCCTCTGCGTGGTGCCCCTTGCCACCCATCCTTTTACTCAGAGGCCCAGAGCATGTGGGATCCCATCCTCCCAGGACTCTGCAGGCCAGAGTGAACGAACTGAAAGCTCTAACGCACTGGCCAGCTGGAAGTCAGCAGAATAAAAGGAAAAGCAAGACCCTCAGGACAGTCACATGGCTGAGGTTGGGTATTTCACTTTATTTAGCAAACGGTCACACTCGGCCCCACCACACCAGCCTGCAGACTCGCTTGAGCATCTGCCTCAGGAAGCAGCTCAGGGTGAACAGGAAGGCCTGGGTTTCCCAGCCTGAGCCTCGTCCACCACCACACGTGCCACACACCAAAAAACAAAATCACTTCCCCACATCCTCAGGGGACACCCCAGTGTGGTCCAGGGGACCCTCCAGTGTTCAATAGCTGCCTCCAGGGGCTGCAGCCCAGCTCTAAGCACAGACCCCCTGCTCCTGAGACGCCAGCCCCAGGAGAGCCTCCATCTCCAGCTGTGGGGGTGCCAGACCCTGGGCCTTGGCCCTGCCACCTGTCCCTGCTGGGCAAGAAGCAAAATGTATGAAAATACTTTAATCATTTATTTGAAACAGTTAAGAAATAAGGTCATCTTGTTGTTCTTTTATAATCCCAGTAAAAAAAAAGTTCACATTGGTTCCTGGGCCCAGGTGCAGGCCCCGCTGGTGGTGCCACTCAGTAGAAGCGCTTGTTCCGCTCCTGCCGCTTCTGGAACACCACGGCCCCCACCACAGCACAGACGACGATGCCCAGGAGCGCGCACAGCAGCAGCAGGAACACCCGCCACCCCGTGAGGGGCCCACTGCGGAAGTTCCCCGTAGGATCATCCACGTTGTCTGGGGAAGAAACGGGGGAGCTGAAATGGCAGCACAGGTTGCCGGGGAATAGGGACTGCAGGACAGCAGCAGGGATGGGACAGGACAGCCAGCCAGGGCGCGCAGGCCGGACGCACTCACCCCTCAGTGGGGAGGGGCAGAGGTCAGGTGAAGCCCATCCCAGCCAGCTCTGGAGTCCCCATGGCAGGGCGAGGCAGAGAGAGGACCAAGCCCACTGGGACCCAGGACCCCAGCGACTCAGGTCTGGGCTACCTTCTGCTGCAGGAAACCGGTTAAAACCAGACTCCTGGGCTCCCCCGAGTCTGATTGTGGACATGGGGAGGCCCAGGAGGCTGTGTATCCAAGCCCCACTGCCACACTGAGGTCTGAGGACCCTATCTGGAGCAACGCAGCCATGGCCACAGGCTCCCCCAGCCCACAACTAGATGCTCTTGGCAGCCCCCCAGGGGGTCTCCTAGGACCTAAGTCCCGCACTCCACCCCAGTCCACAGCCTGTTTCCTCTACACAGGGTGTCTCACAGGTCCTGCCCATCCTGGGATGGGGCCCGCTGATGCTCTCCCTTGTATAGGCTGAGAGAAGGCACTGACTCTCCCAAGTTCTCCAGGCTATGTATGGAGGAGCTGGGGTCTGGCTGGGCCCTGTTTCTGCCACTCTGCCTCCCTCCCTGACTGCGGCCCCCTGACTCCACACTCTGCAGTCTCCTCAGGCCTCCCTGCACCCAGGCCCTGCCTCTCAGCAGCACGCATGACCCCCTCTTGCCAGCCACAAGCCTACCTCCATCCTCCCTCCCTGCACAAGCTGCCAATGGCAGGCCTGCTGACCACTCTCACCCCAGCCTCTGCTCCGCACAGCGGCAGCAGCAGCCGCCACTGACTGAACTGGGAGGTCCCTAGGGATGGTGCTTCCCCGGGAAGCCACTCAGCCTTGGGGCTCCCACGGCTCCCTCTGTCTCCCTGTCTGCCTCAGCCACTAAAATGAGCCCCAGGGGCAGGGCCTGCCTGATCCCTGTGTCTCTAGCACCCAGCCCGTGGCTAGGCACAGAGAGCAGCTTTGGTCACATCCAAAGAAACAAATGGATTGAATCTAAAAACGAGTTCATCCTGCCTTGCCCGCTGCACAGGATGCTGGGTGGGCAAGGCAAGTGCCACCTTTGAAAGTACCCAGTGGCTGGCAGCTCTCGGACCAAAGGTTACAGGGTTTGTGTGGCCCCCAAAACATTTCAAAATAATCTGCATCTTTAAAAAGTGGATTATCATATAAAACACTGGATCCTAGCTTCTCCTGAAAAGCAGAAAGACGTAGCCAAAATGGCCCATGCGGCATGGGGACCCAGGGCTGGGCTAGGAAAAAGCCTGTGCCACATACTTCTGTCTGTGGTACTCAGGGTGGACTTCTCTACACATAGGTGCCTCATTCCTCAACCACAATGCTCATTCTGTGAGGATAGGGGTAGCTAATTAGTACTATGGGAAGAACCCAGGCTTCGGGTTTTGTAGAAACCCAATTTCCAATCCTGATTCTCCCTCCTTCTAGCTAAGGAAACCTGGGGAATCCATCCCCTTGGCCAGCAGCAGGACCTCCTTCTAGGTAGCTCATAGAAGGGACAGGTGGGACAGCATACCCAGCCCCCTGCTCTGCTGGCCACTGCCCCAGCGCCTAGTGAGGGAGCATGCTGGCCCAGCACTCACACATTTGCTGATCAGCCTCAGGGACTGACTCTCTGAAGACTTCTCATCTGCCTCATTCATTTACTCAAAAACTTGCCAGAACTGATGTGACCCAAGCCCAACCCTCTAGGAGCCTGGTCAGGCAGGGCCAACCATTGTCACCTGCCAGGGCAGGGCTGATCCAAGAGCCCAGACCACAACCACAACTGGACCACAAGACTCACTTGGCCGGCCTCACCTCATTCTGGGCCAGGCCCAGGCAGGGAGGGGCTGTGGACACGCACCTTTGGGCGACTTGAGGAAATTGACGCTGGGCTCAATCTTGGTCCAGTCGATGTTTTCCTCGTCGGGTGTGTGCTCCACCATCAGCTGGAACAGCTTCATGGAGATGATGTCATGATTGTCTGGAGGACCAAGAAGTAAGCTATGATAGCCTGGAGCCAGCTACAGGGCATGTGGCCTAAGCCCCTCCCCAAAGGGAAGCTGCTGTCCAGGCCAGTAAACCGGCCAGGCCCCCAGGGACAGTGCTGCTCTGCTCATCTAGGGCTTGTTTTCTTCCCAGTTCCCTCTAGCCCCCAGCAATAAAAAACTGGGAGGAAGCAGAGTGGAGAGAAAACAGCAAAGGCTTTACAAGCAGAATCACCTGGGTCTAAATCCCAGGGTCTGCTGCCTTTTGAGGTTCAGTTTCCTTACGTGTAGAGGAGGAGTGATGATCTCCATCTGTGTGATTACCATGAGAATGTCTACACCACACAGAAGATGGCTTACCTGCAGAGCACATGCTCAAAAAACGACCTGGTAAGAACCAGCAGTCATTCTGTGACTGGTTGAGAAGCCTAAGCTTCCCAAGGACAGGAGCCACCAAGCATTCTTGTCACAGAGCCCCACATACAGGCTGCAGGGGCTCTGTGACAACTCAGCAACCAGCTAAGGGCCTGAGCTTAATGCAGGTCAGTGGCTGTGCCTGAGGGGACTGGGGAAAGGCTCTGTCCAACAGCATGGGCAGGAAAGAGCCCCAGCTTGACACTGATGGATCACCCCATCGTAGAGATGAGGAGGTTAAGGACCATGGGTCATGGTCAGCCTAGGACTGGAATCTGAGGAAAGGCCGTGTCTAGGGAACAGGAACCTCTGGAGCCAAGAAAAGGAAGGACCTACTGAGCAAGAGCTCAGCCAGGCATGCAATGTGACAGCTGAGCGTGTACAACCTTTGAAGACGGCAAGCAGCCCCGTGGGACACGGACCAGCTTGGGGGTCAGGTTCTAGCCACCTGGGCTCTGCTACTTCCTGCTCATATCTTAGAAAAACCCCTCCAGTTCTCAAACTCCCAATGGTTGAGTAAAAAGGGAATGAGACTGCTATCTGCCTAAAAATACATCAGGCGACATCACCCATAAGGTGCCTGACACTGATGACCCCTGACCTGCGGTCAGACATGGCTCCCCTCATGGCGCCTCCACCACTCTGTGCTGGGCTCTCCCAACAGCTGTGAGAGCAGTCACCGGCCACAGCTCTGCTCCTATCAAGAACCCTCTGGAGACATGCGCCAAAACAGTCTGATGAAGTTCCAGGTAACTCGGGGGCGGGAGGGGGAACCGGGAACCTGGAAATTATGAAAGCTAGTTGACAGCTTACTAGACCATTCTCTCTTCTTCTGGGTATACGACTGAAAAACCCCCAAACAATGGATGTTCTGGGGTCTGAGTGGACCCAAGCACTTCCATGGTGAAAGGGGAGGCTCCTGGGCAGTGGGCAGACTACAGGCCCTGGAATGGGTCATCCTTAGGATAAACCAACCGCCCATGTCAGGTCCCCCATGTCACATGCCAGTTCTGATCAGGAGCTAGCCCTGGGCCTGGCACCTGCTCAGGAACCCAAAGAGAGACCAAGAACCACAGCCAAGGGCCACCACCGCCTGGTGACCAGCGAGGCAAGAGCAGGCTAGAGGCACCCCAGTGCTCACTGAGCACCCGCCCTGGGCCAAACAAGAGCCATTTCTGATTTTATAGAGCTTACAACTGGGCAGGAGGGCCAGAGACAGTAAAATCCATTACTCGGTAGATTCAAAGATGGTAAATGTTAAGAAGAAAAATTGCCAAGACTGCACCACTGCACTGGCAACAGAGTGAGACTCTGTCTTGAAAAAAAGAAAAGGAAAAGAAAGCAGCCAAGGTGATGGGGAGTGGCTAGGGACTACAGCTGGGAGTGCGATGTTCCATGAGGGAATCAGGGACGGCCGCACTGAGGAGGTGACATCTGAGCAAGGCCCTAGGAGACAAGGGTGAAACTGCCGAGGCAGGAGGCCACGTGTGCATCCAGGGAGCAGCTGGAAGCCACAGTAGGTAGGGGGAGCAGTGAGTGAGGAGCCAGAGGTGGCAGGGATGGCACAGAGGCCCTGGCAGCCCCTGCAGAGGTCTGAGCAGAGCGGCGGGAAGCCTCACACAAGCTTAATGCGATCACTTGGCTGCTGAGCTCAGGAGAGACTGTTGGGGGCTGGTGAAGGAGGGGACCACTTGGGAGGCTCCTGTGAGAGACACTGGTGGCCTGAAGCTGCCAGGTAGTCAGGGAGGAGTGGGAAGTGGTGGGACGTGCTGTGAAAATAAAGCCACAGGGACTGTCGATGGACTGGAGGTGGCATGTGAGAGAAAGAAGAGTCTGGAAAGACACCAAGCAAATAGAAGGACAGAGGTGCCACTGACATCCTGATGGGCAAGACGTGACCTCAACTGTGGGCACCAGGGCTGAGGTTGAGGCCGAGTATAGGTCTGGAGCAGTCTGGGCTGGAGATAAATCTGGGAATCCGTATCACCCGAATCTAACTGACCTGTTGCCTCCTGTGGATGGGGAAGGTCACCAAGGGACTGTTCAAGGACTGAAGCTTGGACAGGCCAACACTTACAGACAAAGGGAAGAGGAGGAACACAGTGAGGCCAGAAACCAAATGAAGGAAGGCAAGCAACTGCACTGAAAGCTCCCAGTCCCTCAGGGTGAGACGGGCTGGGAACCAACACCTGGCCTGGCCACTTACCAGACAGGTCGCCAGTGCCGGCAGAGGCCCCAAAGTAGTAGCCAGTGGGCAGGCGCACTCCTGTGATGTCAATGCAGTTCTTCCACTCGTTCTCACCTTCCAGGTCGGTCATCACCTGCGGGGCCCAGCACACTAAGCATCCTGCAGGACAGCAGCCTGCCCTCCTAAGCCTCTGGGGGCCTGGCACAGGCCCAACAGCTGCCGCTCCCACCACCCAGACTGCTCACCGTCAGACGGCCCCGGGAGTAGCGTACAGCCAGGAAGGTGTCGTGATCGCGATTGCGGAAGTCAGCCGTGCAACCCGCCAGCTCAGTCCAGCGCCCATCCTTGCTGTGGTCGTAGGACAGGGAGCCATTGTTCACCATCACCGAGATGTACGGGAACACGCGCTGGGACCAAGACACCGGTTACTCCACGACCAGCCCAGCCTGTGGAGCGAGCAGGGGCACCCACCACCCCAACCCCTGGAGGCTCCTCTTATGCCAGGACCACAGAAGTCCCAGGGCCCCTTCCTCTAGACGACTGTCCAGTCCTTCCTTTCCTGCTCAGCAGGAGAGAGCAGGGGCCTACCTCGGTGGTCTCATCATTGGGGTAGGTATCCAGAAAGATGGCTAAGCCATGGAAGTTATCTTTGCTTCCAAACACAGGCCCTAGAAGTATAAAGAGATGCTCTCACAATGGGAGAAACGGGAGCTGTCCCATGGATACCTAAAGGGCAAGCAATGCCAACATGGGTGGAGGCGTGAGAGCCCAACCCACTGGCCATTCACCCAGAGAGAAGGGACCATGAAAGGAGAAAGCTGAGGAGGAAGTGGGGGTCAAGTGCATGACACAGAGGACTCGAGTTTGAAGGCTGAACTGTGAGGGGACTGAAGCAGGTGTCAAGGGGGTACCCGGCCTACAAAAAACGGTGAGCCACATTAAGAGACCCCCTACCCAGGAGGCTCTATACCAGGGGCAACAAACATTCTGTGAAGGGCCACCGAGGAAACAACTCAGGGTCTGTGGGCCACATGCAGTCGCAGCTGCACAGTCTTCGTGTTTTGGCTTTTTTACAACAACCATCTAAAATGGTAAAACCATGCCAACAAGGGCGTAGGGCTGAGCTGCAGGACCCAGCTGCTCCTCTCCCCTCAGCGGCCTCCCTTCCAGAGGCAGGCTCCTTTCGGAGGTGCAGGGCTTTATTCACAGGAGCAGCAGTTTCCTAACAAAAGAATGGACAGTGGAGACGCTGGGCCCCACAAGCCACAGGCAGCCCCACCCCACCTCCCAGGGAGGCCAGCAGCCATGCCCCTACCCACCCCCAGCTTGGGGCCCAGCTGAGCAAGTGCTGGCCCACCTGGCACGAGGCGGTCCCTGGTGTACCACAAGGCGATACCGTCTCCATGGAGATTGTTCTTCCCTGTGCCGTGGACTTTGAAGTGGACATGCATCTCCCAGTCCTTGAGGAAGCAAGGCTAGAGGGAGAGCAGAAAGGGCTGCTCAGAGCTCCCAGGGGCCTTTCAGCAAGCTGGAGGCAACCCCAGCACGGCTCCTGCTCCACAGACCTCTCATCCCTCCCCAGCTAAGACTGGGCATTCCTTGGCACAGGATCACAAGTGCCACTCACCACAGACCCCTAAATGTTCTCAGGGTGAAGGGAAGAGACTGCTGGGCCCCAGGTGAAGTTGGGAAAGTCACACTGTCTCAAGGCTGCCTGAGGCCCAGACCATGCCCAGCAGGTCCCAGGCTGCTCCTGAGCAGGTGGCTGCCACACTGTTCACCCTAATTACCAGCCAAACCTGTCAGCCATTTCCTTTCTATCCCGGCTGCTCTTGCCCTGGAACCTTGTGCAGAGGTTACAACTACTATTTGAGCAACAAAGTTTACAGAAAAAAAACAAAAAACAAATTCAGAGGTATAACAACTTGTCCACAGCAGCTCAACTGTCTGGATTCATGCCCAGGACTTTCTGACTCCGAGAGCTCTGCTCTGCCTTTAGTATTTCCTGAGGCCTGCGGGCCTTTCACATAAATTGTACCAGCCCCTTTCTAGTCACCCACATCCACTGCCTACCCTGCTAACCAACCTTCCCAAGTGAGGAAAGTCAGGCCGGGTCAGTGCTGCTGGGCCTCAAGCCCAGGTCTGGCTGGCTCCAAAACCCAGCCCTTCACTGATTCACCTCCCAAGCCTGGCCTAAGTGTGGTACCAGCACTGGAGATGAGAGCTGGTCAGGGTCATGCTCTGGGGCTCAGGGGCACCAGCATGTGAGCTGGGGCAGGGATGGGCATTGCTTACAGCAAGGGAGAAAGCCTGGCCTTACCCACCAGGAAGTCGCTTGTGAAAACTAAGGTGTCAACACACGCGGTGACAAGAATCTACTTTAGGGAAGTTTGCAGATGGGTATGCAAGCAAGTGATTAAACAAAGACCCATCAGAAAGGCAAATGCAAACAAGATGTTGACCTGTCAGACTGGCAACTGTTAAAAAGACCATTAACATCCAACACAGATGAAGATGAAGAGAAATGAACACAGAAGTAAAGGAACATGAACCGTATTAATGATGGGTAATTCTGGGAGGGGAACTATGGTGACTGTTTACCATGTTTGAGAAAGATATAATAAACATATTACTTCTGTGATCATAAAAAATTCAAATAAAAAACAAAAAACACTATATCCCAATGTGAGCAATCTGGTTTACATATTCACGGACGCCCCAGACTCGCTGCTCCCACTCTGGGCACCAGGAACCCAGATAACAAAACCTAGGCTGAGTCCCTGAGAGCACAGAGCTAGCAAGGACCTGGAGGATGGCCTGCAAGTAGTGGAACATCACAGACTCTTCCCAGGTCTTGACAGTTCATAGGTTTCAGAACATGTGCAGATTCTAGAGGAAGCAACTAAGAGGTAATGAGAATTAGCTTCCAAGGATAGAGGGACAAGGAATCTAAATCCAAGACCTGCTGAGGGCAATGGAAGGCCTTGCTTTGGGTTGGGTTTGCATGAAAACTGCAACCCAAGAGCAACAGTAACTAGAGGCTGGGTGCAGTAGCTCACACCTGTAATCTCAGCATTTTGGGAGGCCGAGGCGGGCAGATCACCTGAGGTTGGGAGTTCCAGATCAGCCTGACCAACATGGAGAAACCCTGTCTCTACTAAAAACACAAAATTAGCCCAGCGTGGTCTGGTGCATACCTGTAATTCCAGCTACTAGGGAGATTGAAGCAAGAAAATCGCTTGAACACGGGAGGCAGAGGTTGTGGTGAGCTAAGATCACACCACTCACTGCACTCCAGCCTGGGCAACAAGAGCAAAACCCTGTCTCCAAAAAAAAGTAACTAGAAAGACACTCCCAGGCACCCAGGGACTGTGGCGCAGCTCTGGGTCCTCTCAATCTCTGGAATCAGACTAAGGTGACTCACCCAGGGCACAAATTTTTCTACAAACAATTGTGCAAATGCAGTATCTAGCACACAATCATAAGTAACTAGGAACACAAAGAGACAAAATATGAAGACATAAGGAAACAGAAAAGAAAAAAGCAAAAAAGAAAACAGACCAACAAGAACCTTAGATATTATACTTTCAAATACCTAGATATATTCAAGAAGATAAAAGGTTGTTAATTTTGTCAGATACCTGAAATTTTTTTTAAAAAATTGCAATAAAAATATTCCAGACTAAAAAATATAACTAAAATGAACAGCATAATGGATAGGTTAAACAACAGATTAAAAACAGCTGAAGAGAGAATTAGTGAACTCAAGGCCAGTCTGATAAAAATACCCAGAATGAAGCAGGGAGAACAAACCAATAGCAGATATAGAATTGTGAGTAAGACAGAGGAAACAATGAGAAAGGCTAAGACTCATATAATTGGGATTCCAGAATGAGATGTGAGAGAACAGGCCAAAGGAATATTTAAGGATGTCAAAGCACTTACTAAAACTGATTCAAAGACATGCCACAGCTTTAAAAGTCCTACAAACCAAAGGAGTTGACTAAAAAGAAAACCATACTTAGGCACAAAAAAAGAAGGGAGGGATAGAGAAAACAAAGAAAAACAGTTAATTTTTTTAACATGAAAGTATTTTTTTTTTTTTTTTGAGACAGAGTCTCTGTCACCAGGCTGGAGTGCAGTGGTGCCATCTTGGCTCACTGCAACTTATATCTCCTGGGTTCAAGCAATTCTCCTGCCTCAGTCTCCTGAGTAGCAGGGATTACAGGTGTCTGCCACCATGCCCAGCTAATTTTTGTATTTTCAGTAGAGACAGGGTTTCACAATATCGGCCAGGCTGGTCTTGAACTCCTGACCTTGTGATCCACCCACCTCGGCCTCCCAAAGTGCTGGGATTACAGGAATGAGCCACTGTGCTCAGCCGAAAGTATTTTTTTCTAATTTTTTTTTCCTGTGACACAGCTCCAGGTAATCCTGAGAATGTGTGCCACAAAAGTATTTTTTCTTTTCAACTTTTATTTTAGATATAGGGGCTACATGTACAAATTAGTTACATGGGTATATTGTACCCAGGCAGGGAGCATTTTAACCAATAGGTAGATTTTTTTTTTTTTTTGAAACAAATTGTTGCCCAGGCTGGAGTGCAATGGCACGATCTCGGCTCACTGCAACCTCCAGCGTCTGGGTTCAAGCGATTCTCCTGCCTCAGCCTCCCAAGTAGCTGGGATTACAGGCATGTGCTGCCATGCCTGGCTACTGAATAGGTAGTTTTTTACCACACATCCTCCCCCTTCTGGTTAGTCTGGAGTGTCTGTTGTTCCCCTGAAAAACAGATAATCTTGGCCAGGTGCAGTGGCTCATGCCTGTAACCCAGCACTTTGGGAGGCTGCGGTGGGTGATCAACTGAAGTTGAGACCAGCCTGGCCAACATGGTAAAACCCCATCTCTACTAAAAATACAACAATTAGCCAGGTGTGATGGTATGTGCCTGTAATCCCAGCTATTCAGGAGGCTGAGGCGGGAGAAATGTTTGAATTTGTGTGTATGTGGCGGGGGGAGGGCAGAGGCTGCAGTGAGCCAAGATTGCACCACTGCACTCCAGCGTGGGTGACAGAGTAAGGCACTGTCTCAAACAAACAAACAAACAAAAAAAACCCAGATAATCTTAAAAGAAAAGCGACCAGAGGGAAAAAAGAGAGATTACCTTCAAAGGAGCAATAATTAGCCTGATACCTGACTTCCCAACAGAAACAGTGGGAGCAAGAAGACAGCTGACTGGTATGTTTGGAGATAAAGGAAGATAACAGCCAGTATGGGATCCTATCGAGAATGAAGGTAAAACTGAGATATTTTGAGACAAACAAGTAAACAAAACCAAAAGAATTCATTAGCAGACTCACACTTTCATTCTTCACGGAGAAAAAAAAAGATCCCCATCCAGATGTCAAGTCAGATTCCAGAAGGAATGAAGAACAACAAAAACAGAGAATATAAGGGTGAAAATCTAAATATCTGACTGCATAAAACAATAGGTTGTATGACTTAAAACTGAATAATTAAAATAAATGACAACAATAAATGGAGTTAAAAACAATAAATGGAGTTAAAGTGTGCTAAGATCCTTGCACTGTCCAGGAAGAAGGTAAAGTATACATTATCATTAGACTTTGGTAAACATGAATGCCTGTTTTAAACTCTACAGTGACCACTTAAAATTGAGAAAAAAGCATGTAACTTCCAAGCTAGTAGAAGAGGAAAAACAGGATAATAAAAATTAACCTAAAAGAAGTCAAGACTAGAGAAAAAAATGAACAGAGAATAGGCAATTTGAATATAAGGAATAAGACAACAGACTAAACCCAAATGTATCACTATTTCACTTGAATCCAGGAGGCAGAAGTTGTGGTGGGCTGAGATTGCGCCACTGCACTCTACATTTCATTAAATGTAAATGGACTAAATGCTAAATAAAAAACAAAACCTAAGGACACCTAGGATCTCTGTATTATTTCCTACAACTGCATGTTTGAATCTCTAATTATGTCAAAATAAAAAGTTCAATTTGAAAAGTAAAGAGGCCAGGTGTGGTGGCTCACACCTGTAGTCCCCGCACTTTGGGAAGCCAACGTGCCTGTGCCTAGGAGTTCAAGACCAGCCTGAGCAACATAGCGAGACCCCATCTCTATAAAAAATAGTAACAACAGTATATACAGGATTAGGGATCTAAAGAGCTAAAACCTGGCCAGTTGATCCACCTGCCTCAGCCTCCCAAAGTGCTGGGATTACTACAGGCATGAGCCACTGCACCTGGGCTATTATCGTTATTTTTAATCTCTGTCACCCAAGCTGGACTGCAGTGGCATGATCTTGGCTAACCACAACCTTTGCCTCCTGGGCTCAAGTGATTCTCCTGCCTCAGCCTCCCGAGTAGCTGGGATTACAGCCACCATGCCTGGCTAATTTTTTGTATTTTAGTAGAGATGGAGTTTCACCATGTTGCCCAGGGTGGTTTCAAACTCCTCACCTCAGGCAATCCACCCACCTGGGCCTCCCAAAGTGCTGGGATTACAGGCATGAGCCGCCACATCCAGCCTGGAATGGCTATTATTTTTAAAATAAATAGCAAGGCATGGTGGCTCATGCCTGTAATCCTAGCACTTAGGGAGGCTGAGGTAGGCAGATCATGAGGTCAGGAGTTCGAGACCAGCCTGGCAAACACAGTGAAACCATATCTCTACTAAAAACACAAAAATTAGCCAGGCATGGTGGCATGTGCCTGTAATCTCAGCCAGTTGGGAAGCTGAGGCAGGAGAATCACTTGAATCCCAGAGGCAGAAGTTATGGTGAGCTGAGATTGCACCACTGCACTCTAGCCTGGGTGACAGAGCAAGACTCCCATCTCTAAATAAATAAATAAATAAAACAAACGGTGGCAAGGATGTGGAGAAATTGGAATCCTTATGCATTGCTAATTGGAATGTAAAATGGTGCAGTTGCTACAGAAAACAGTTTGGTAGGCCGAACGCAGTGGCTCATGCCTGTAATCCCAGCACTTTGGGAGGCCAAGCCATGTGGAAACGAGGTAGAGATTGAGACCATGCTAGCCAACATGGTGAAACCCCATCTCTACTGAAAATACAAAAATTAGCTGGGCGTGGTGGTGTGCACCAGTTAATCCCAGCTACTCGGGAGCCGAGGCAGGAGAATTGTTTGAGCCCAGGAGGCAGAGGTTGCACTGAGCCAAGATCATGCCACTGCACTCCAGCCTGGAAACACAGCAAGCCTCTGGCTCAAAAAAGGAAGGGAAAGGGAACGGGAACGGGAAAGGGAAGGAAACAGTTTGGTAGTCCTCAAAAAGTTAAAATTAGAATGACTGTATGATCCAGAGATTCTGCTTCCTAGTTATATACTCAAAAGAACTAAAAGTAGGATTCAAAGAGATACTTGTATACCAATGTTCAGAGTAGCATTATTCACAATGGCAAAAAAATGGAAACAGCCCAAGTGTCCATTATGAACAGATGAATACACAGAATATGGTCTAGACACACACACACACACACACACACACACACACACACATGAGTATTACTCAACAACAAAAAGGAATGCAGTACTGATACATACTACAACATACTACAGTATGGAGGAATCTTGAAGATATGCTAAGTAAAATAAGTCAGACAAAGATGACAAATATTGTATGCCTCCATTTATGAGATGCCTAGAATAGTCAAATGTATAGAGATGAGGTAGAATGGTGGTTGCCAGGGACTACAGGGATGGTGGTTACTGTTAAATGGGTAGAGAGCTTCAGTTGGGATGATGAAAGAGTTCTGGAAATGGATGGTGGTAACGGCTACACGGCAATATGAAGGCACTTAATGCCACTGACCTGTGCACTTAAAAATGGTTAAAATGGGCCAGGCGCAGTAGCTCATGCCTGTAATCCCAACACTTTGGGAGGCCAAGGTAGAAGTATTGCTTGAGGCCAGGAATTCGAGATCAGCCCGGGCAGCATAGTGAGACCCCCATCTCTACAAAAAATTTTAAAAGAAATTAGCCAGGCACAGTAAGTAGCACATGCCTGAAATCCTAGCTACTTAAGAGGCTGAAGCAGGAGGCTCACTGGAGTGCAGGAGTTTGAGGCCGCAATGAGCTAGGACTGTGGCACTGCCTGGGTAACAGCGCAAGACCCTGTCTCCAAAAAAAATTTTTTTTTTTAATTTTAAAAACTGGTTAAAATGGTACACTTTGTTACATACATTTTACCATAATAGAAATATTTGAGAAATTTGGTCAGGTGCAGTGGCTCACACCTGTAATTCCAGCATTTTGGAAGGCCGAGGCAGGCGGATCATCTGAGGTCAAGAATTTGAGACCAGCCTGGCCAACATGGTGAAATCTTGTCTCTACTAAAAATACAGAATTAGCCGGGCATGGTGACAGGTGCCTTCAGTACCAGCTAAGCTACCAGGGAGACTGACACAGGAGAATCACTTGAACCCGGGAGGCAGAGGTTGCAGTGAGCTGAGATCACACCACTGCACTCCAGCTTGGGCAATAGAGTGAGACCCTGTCTCAAAAAAAAAAAAAGAAAAGAAAAACATTTTGAGAAATTTAATTTTCTTGCATGTATAGATACATAAGTACAACAGTCAAAACATTTTTTAGATAGCCATAACATCTTTTAAATCTCATTGTTAGGTTGGGCGTGTTGGCTCATGCCTGCAATCCCAGCACTCTGGCAGGCCAAGGTGGGAGGACTGCTTGAGCCCAGAGTTCAAGACCAGCCTAGGCAACATGGAGAAACTCCACTTCTACCAGAAAGAGAAAAAAAAATTAGCCAGGCATGGTGGTGTCCGCCTATAGTCCGAGCTTCTCAGGAGGCTAAGGTGGGAGGATGACACCCAGGAGACCAAGGCTGCAGTGAGCCGTGATCACACCATTGCATTCCAGCCTAGGTGACCGAGTAAGACCCTTGTCTCTGGGGAAAAAAACCAAAAAGGCTGGGTGTGGTGGCTCATGCCTGTAATCCTAGCACTTTGAGAGGCTGAGGTGGGTAGATCACAAGGTCAGGATATCAAGACCACCCTGGCTAACATGGTGAAACCCCATCTCCACTAAAAATATAAAAAATTGGCCAGGCGTGGTGGCACGCGCCTATAGTCCCAGCTACTCAGGAGGCCGAGGCCAGAGAATCGCTTGAACCCAGGAGGCAGAGATTGCAGTGAGCCAAGACAGCGCCACTGCACTCTAGCCTGGGCGACAGAACAAGACTCCATCTCAAAAGAAAAAAAGCCACTGTTTCAATGTCAACGTATGTACTGAAGAAAACAGTTTCATAAATTGATGGATTTAACTGTGAAAAAGGTTAAAATAGTAAATTTTAGTTATATGCATTTACAACAATAAAAACAAAGCCCCCGAAGCACAGTCATATGCCATTTACTATTTTTATTTATTTATATTTATTTATTTATTTTTGAGATGGGGTTTCACCATGTTGGTCAGGCTGGTCTTGAACTCCCGACCTCAGGTAATCCACCTGCCTCGGCCTTCCAGAGTGCTGGGATTACAGGCGTGATCCACCACACCAGGCCAGTCATATGCCATTTGTAAGAAAAAAACTCTAAAACATTAAGAAATGGGAAAAAGTAAAAGGACAGAAAAAAATATATTATGCAAACACTAACCAAAAGCAAACTTCTGCTCTTTGAGGAAGACACAGTTGCAGATGGTGTGGAGCTGTGGTCCACCTGCTCCAGCTCCTGGCTCACCACTGTTTGTTCTGGCTGAGGAACAACTTGGTCAGGAAGCCTCACAGTAGCCATGGCATTTATTTTATTTTATTTTATTTTTATTATTTTGTTTTTGAGACAAAGTCTCGCTCTGTCACCCAGGCTAGAGTACAGGGGCACAATATCGGCTCACTGCAACCACTGCCTCCCAGGTTCAAGCAATTCTCCCAGCTCAGACTCCTGAGTAGCTGGACTACAAGTGTGGCTTTAATTTTTTTTATTTATTTATTTAGACAGAGTCTCAGTCTGTCACTAGGCCTGAGTGCAGTGGTGCGATCTTGGCTCACTGCAACCTCTGCCTCCTGGGTTCAAGCGATTCCCCTGCCTCAGCCTCCCAAGTACCTGGGACTACATGCCTGCCACCACACCCAACTAATTTTTTGTATTTTAGTAGAGACAGGGTTTCACCATGTTGGCCAGGATGGTCTTGATCTCCTGACCTCATGATCTGCCAGCCTCGGCCTCCCAAAGTGTTGGGATTACAAGTGTGAGCCACCCCGCCCGGCCATATTTTTGTTATTTTTAATAGAGACAGGGTTTCACCATATTGGTCAGGCTGGTCTTGAACTCCTGACCTCAGGTAATCCACCTGCCTTGGCCTCCCAAAGTGCTGGGATTACAGGCGTGAGCGACCACACCCGGCCTACCCATGACTTTAAAGATGCTGGCAAAACACCCATGGAGCCAGAGGTGACAATTCACCAAATCTGAATCACTCTAATGAGCTGCAACATAAAATCCCTGGAAAAGGTGTGTGCTGACTTAACCAAAGGAACAAAGGAAAAGAATCTCAAAGTGAAAGGACCAGTTGGAATGCCATCTCGCCTGGCGGGATTCTTAATAATAAAAGATTCCATTTACTCAGAGATAGATAAATCTAAGTTTTTGTATGTACCTAATTCTTTGGCCTCAAAACATATAACACAGAAACGACAAAACTACAAAGATACAGACAAATCCATATAAAGAAATGTTTTTAACGCTTTTTTTTTTTTGAGATGGGATCTTACTATCTTGCTCAGGCTGTTTTTGAACTCCTGGGCTCAAGCTATCCTCCCGCCTCAGCCTTCCCGGTAGCTAAGACTTATAGGCACGTCACCTTGCCTAGCCACACAGAAATTTTTAACAAAGCTTTTTTAAAATTTTTTTGAAACAGAGTCGTCTCGCTCTGTCATCCAGGCTGGAGTGCAGTGGTGCGATCTCAGCTCACTGCAGCCTCCACCTCCTGGGTTCAAGCGATTCTCCTGTCTCAGTTTCCTGAGTAACTGTGACGATAAGCACAAGCCACCACGGCCAACTAACTTTTTGTATTTTTAGTAGAGATAGGGTTTCGCCATGTTGGCCAGGATGGTCTCAATCTCCTGACCTCGTGATCTACCCACTTCAGCCTTCCAAAGTGCTAGGATTGTAGCCATGAGCCACCACGCATGGCACAAAGCTCTCTTAGTAACTAATAAAAGTGAGCAGACAAAAATATGAGAAAGCCTATAGAAGATCTGAACTCAGGCCGTGCATGAGTTCAGCACTTTGGGAGGCATGAGTAATCCCAGCACTTTGGGAGGCTGAGGCAGGTGGATCATGAGGTCAGGAGATCGAGAACATCCTGACTGACACGGTGAAACCCCGTCTCTACTAAAAATACAAAAAATTAGCCGGGCATGGTGGCATGCACCTCTAGTCCCAGCTACTCGGGAGGCTGAGGCAGAAGAATTGCTTGAACCCAGGAGGTGAAGGTTGCAGTGAGCTGAGATCTCGCCATTGCACTCTAGCCTGGGTGATCAAGTGAGACTCCGTCTCAAAAAAAAAAAAAGATGTGAACTCAATCTTAACCCTGGCTGCACAGCAGACCCACCTGGGGAACTCAGAAAGCAAACTTGACCTAAAGATCCTAAATAGCATATTGTAATCAACAAGTACAGAATCCACATTCATTGCAAGCACAAACAGAATGTTTCTCCCACAAAAAAAAACCCTTATAACTCAATGAAGACAATTGCAGGTGAAAAAAAAAAGGAAAAAAAAAAAAAAAAAAAACCGTACCACAATGCAATTAAATTAGCTATCTAACGATAATAAACAATGTTTAAAAGATAACTAAAATAGCCCCGTGTATTTGAAAACTTGGAAAATATGTATCTCATGGCCGGGCACGCCTGTAATCTCAGCACTTTGGGAGGCTGAGGCAAGTGGATCACAAGGTCAGGAGATCGAGACCATCCTGGCTAACACGGTGAAACCCAGTCTCTACTAAAAATACAAAAAATCAGCCGAGTGTGGTGGCACACACCTGTAGTCCCAGCTACTTGGGAGCTGAAGCAGGAGAATTGCTTGAACCTGGGAGGCGGAGGCTGCAGTGAGCAGAGATCACACTACTGCACTTCAGCCTGCACAACAGATTGAGACTCCATCTCAACAACAGCAACAACAACAACAAAATACATATATCTCACACATACAAAAGTCAGCCCAGATTTCAAATGGTCTCTTTGGTACCCAGGAATTTTCTGCACCTGGGGATGACACCCTGAAGAAAGACCAGGCTGCTGCGAGACTGACCTCAGAGCAGAAAAGCAACTGAGAGAGGGAGATAGGAAAGGAAAACCCACACACCCATCCCCAGCATGTTCACATGGAGGCTGGTTTCAGGAATGGGCACACAAGACAGTGGAGGATCTGGAAACTGACTCCTCCAGGACAATGCGGGCCTTAGAAGGTCTCCATGACCCCAGATTAAAACTGTAGATTAGCAGAGATATACTATGATACAGACAACAGAAAGCCTCTGGAGGATTTTAAGCAAGCAAGGTACAGGTTGGAAATGATTCAGAAGCTGCTTTTAGGAACAAACAAGACATGGCCACAGTTCTTAACCCTGGCTGCACAGCAGACCCACCTGGGAGCTCAGAAAGCTTAATGCCTTGGCCCTACACCAGGCCAACTGAATCACTTGACAGTAGGAGGGTATTTTACAGTTAGGCAGTTTCCACATCTCTGCTTGCAATGAAATGGTATGAAGATGTAATCAATAGCCGAAACATCATTAAAAGTTTTGATAAAAGATCACTGCATGTTGGGTTTATAAACCAAAAGTTCGAAGTATTCAGTGATGCTGCTATACCAAAACTCCCTCTGTGCCAGACACAGTGGTGGTGAGTACCTGCAGTCCCAGATACTCAGAGGTTGAGGTGGGAAGATTGTTTGAGTCCAACAGTTCAAGATAAGACTGGGCAACATAGTAAGATCCCACCTCTAATAAAAATTTAAAATTTAAAAATTAACCCCACCTCCATCTCCATCTACTATTTAAGGGAATGCGATTTCTCAGAATTCATGTATATAAAAACAAAAAGTAGAAGTGGTACTGAACTTGTCTTATTCTGATAGGAGTATCAATCCAGATGGGGGCGGTGACATCTCACTGAGATCTCACATTTCAAAAAATGTTTACTTTTGTATAATTATTCAAAAACTGTGTAATGCATTTATCTTTATCAAGTGGGTACAGATAATTACAATAATCCCAAATAAAATATTAAAACTTAGTTTCACAGTCTCAACAAATTTTAAAAGTTTAAATTATTATACTTATTTTACTTGCAGAAGAATGCGGTAGGCTAATGAATAACATTTTCAAGCATTAAATATATTGCATTAGGATAAAATTATGTGTATAAATGAAAATACAAGTTCAATTAAAAAACTGATGTACTGGCCAGGCACAGTGGCTCATACCTGTAATCTTAGCACTTTGGGAGGCCAACGTGGGCAGATCACTTGAGGCCAGAAGTTTGAGACCAGCCTCACCAATATGGCAAAACCTCATGTTTACTAAAAATACAAAAAATTAGCGGGGTGTGGTGGTGTGCGCCTGTAATTCCAATTACTCGGGAGGCTGAGGCAGGAGAATCACTTGAACCCGTGTGAGGTAGAGGGTGCGGTGAGCTGAGATCGCACCACTGCACTCCAGCCTGAGTGACAGAGTACAACTCTCTATCTCAAAAAAAAAAGAAAGAAAGAAAGAAAGCATTTATTTACACCATTTGAGTTTATTCATATTATTTAAAATAAAGTGGGTATTGGCCAGGCGCGGTGGCTCACGCCTATAATCCCAGTACTTTGGAAGACCGAGGTGGGGGGGATTGCCTGAGGTCAGGAGTTCAAGACCACCCAGGCCAACATGGTGAAACCCCGTCTCTACTAAAAATACAAAAACTTGCCTGGCATGGTGGTACATGCCTGTAGTCCCTAATCAGGAGCCTGCGGCAGAACCCGGGAGTAGGAGGTTGCAGTGAGCCAAGATTGCACCACTGCACTCCAGACTGGGAGATAGAGCGAGACTCCATTTCAAAACAAAAAAAAAGTGGATATCAAATTGCCAATATGCTGTTATCCTTTGCAAATACTTAATGACAATTTTTGATGCCAACTTTTACAAAGCTCAAGAGGATATATAATATCAGATTGCTACAACAGCAAAAAAAAGCTTAAAGACCACTGCCTCAGCCTCCACACAAGATTCCCAAAAGGACAGGGCCTGAGCAGCCTCTTCAGCCTCCCCAGGTCCTGTGCTGCAGCCACCAGGCACTTAACAGTTCTAGTCACCTCTGAGCCACTCCTTAATCTAGACCACCCCACCCTCGCACCACAGCAAGAGCTATCTTACGGCTGCTGGGAAGACAGCAGGTGTTCAGCGAATGTTTGCCCGAGTACGTACCTCTCCCGGATGGAGTGAATGAAGGAGATAAAATAGAGAAAAGTTGAGAAAGCATCTCTCCAGCTCATTAAAGAAGAGGCAGTTCTTGGGAAACACTGAACAGAAAATTCTGATTTCTAAGCAGTTTCTTTTGGGAATTTATAGGAAGCACTCCAAATGATTCAGGAATATCAGCAGAGCCAAATAGAAAGGTGGAGGAGGAAAGGCAAAAAATTGTATTCCAGACTGAAAATTTGATGAAGGCAAGTACAGAAGCCTCTCAGTCCTGTGACATCTCAAGCCATGGATGATGACAACCATCAGCTATCTACAACCAAAATTTAAGCCACTGTCTTAGATGTGTTTATTACTTGTGACTAATCCTGATTTCTACAGTTCCAGCATTCTTTGCATCTTGCTTTAAAGAAAAAAAAATTTTGGCCGGGCGCGGTGGCTCACGCCTGTCATCCAAGCACTTTGGAGGCCAAGGCGGGCAGATCATCTGAGGTTGGGAGTTGAAGACCAGCCTGACCAATATGGTGAAACCCCATCTTTAAAAAACTAAGAAAAAAAAAGTTTAATGCTATACTGAATTCATTTCCATGAAAAATATAAGGCTGCATTATCATTTCTTAAAAATATCTGAAAGCCCTAAGACAGAATAATACGACAGAATGTGACTCGGGGGAGATAAAGTGGTTAATGAAGAACTGTCTGAGTGGGTGGCACTTGTACTGAGACTTAACAGATGAGAAGGAACCAAGTAGACATGAGGAGCCAGGAGGCACTGTCCCAGACAGAGGGAACAACAGGTGCAAAGGTGCTGAGGCAAGAAGACAGCCAGGGAGGCTGGAACAAAATTAACAGAAAGAATGACTGGAGATGCACCAGGGGCCAGATTGTGCAGACATAATGCATGCTTACCCCTTCAGAGAGGACCCCAGGCTCTGAGGATCTGAATGAAAGCTGAAGAAAGTAACCCCAGATGCCACTAACAGCAGTGTGGAGGCAAAGGGCAGGAAGAAGAGGAGGAGCTGAGGGGACGGGCAGACCAGACAACACAAGGACAGTGTGGGTTCCCAGAACTAAACAAGAAAGTCAACCAGTAGGGACCAGAGAGCAGGGTGATAAAAGAAAACTAGAACACCGGCCAAGAGCTTAAGCCATGGGAAGAGCTGAGATCAGGCAAGCTGGGACAGGAGCAGGTCCCGCTCCAAAGCTGTAATCCAGCCCCAAATTATTCCTCTTTCCCCCTTTTCCTCATCTTGACTGCCTCAGTTTTCCTCATCTTGACTGCCTCAGTGTGAAGTCTGTGTAGCAGCTGTCGTTGGCCACTGCTCACATACTGCATACTCCAGGGCAATGGACACAAACACTAAAACTACCCACAGGTTGTTCTTCCACACCACTGATGACAAGACCCTCAACCAAGCACTGGGAAAAGAATTCTAAGGCGTTCCTCCACTGTCCAGGCAGAGAGAGTCAAGTACATCGAGTGAACTGCTGGGCTTAGAGATCAGACAGAGCAGAGTTTAAATACTGTTTATGCCATTCGCTAGCTGTGTTATCTTTTCTTAGTTATGAAAGTCATCTTTTTCAAACAGCTTGTTTGAAAATTAAATGTGGCTGGGCGCGGCAGCTCACGCCTGTAATCCCAGCACTTTGGGAGGCCGAGGCGGGCAGATCACGAGATCAAGAGATCGAGACCATCCTGGGCAACATGGTGAAACCCCATCTCTACTAAAAATACAAAAATTAGCTGGGTGTGGTGGCGCGCGCCTGTAGTCCCAGTTACTCAGGAGGCTGAGGCAGGAGAATCGCTTGAACCCGGGAGGTGGAGGCTGCAGTAAGCCAGATCTCGCCACTGCACTCTAGCCTGGTGACAAAGCGAGACTCCATCTCAAAAAAAAAAAAAAAAGGAAGAAAAGAAAAAGAAAATGAAATGCAAGAAGGCATGGCAAGGTCAGTGCCTAACACACAGCAAAACATCCAATAAAGATCCAGTTAGCTCGGTTCTTCCCACTATTGAGGTGATTCAAGTCAGACAGCCTGACAGTTCCACTACTTTCTGGCTATATAACTTTGGGTAAGGCACTTTCAAACCTGAGTCTTAGCTTCTTAGTGGGTAAAATGGAGATAACATTACTTATCTCGCATGGCTTTTGAAGCAAGTGAGGAGACGTAAAGTGTCAAGGACAGCCCCTGACACATAGTAAGTACACAATATCCACCGCCTCTCATTATTAGTAGGTGTGACCAAGATGGGGAAAAGGCCAGGGACGAAGGTACAAACCTATAAACCAAGCTCGGGTCTCAGCTGCTGGGGAGGCAGGGACTAGCAGCTGACTGAACAGTACGCCTAGTCTCTTGAGAACCACTCACCTGGTGGTTCCAGATAGAGCCCTCTTTGCTGCGCTCGTCAGGGGTCAGACGTACGTACTGGCTCGTGAGCATAGTGCTGCCCTGGAAGTCCCAGAGGGGCATAGAGCTGGAACCGACCCCTGTGGGCAGAGACAGGTGCTATGAGGCGACACCAGGAATGACCTCGCCAAAAGAGGCAGGAAACCCACAGAGATGCTCTGCTCAGGAGAAAGAGCACGCCTTCCCCCAGCCCTGTTCAGCCTTGCCCTCACCCTTCACTAATTCCCGCCCCAAGGGCTTCACCTTGGTAGGGCTTAATGAGCGAATGCTCCCGCTTTAGATGTTCACTGTTGCCGTCAGTTATATCCGCAGCCACAGACCCCAGCAACAAAAGAAGAAAGAGAGGTGTAGTGGGGCCGGGGCCGGGGCCGGGAAGCCAAGGCCTTCCCAGGCACCGCCGGCCCCAGCCCCAAAGCCAAAACCAGCCTTCTGCCGCCATTCTCCTCTGCTCTCCGCCACTTCCGCCCTAGAACTTCCGCCTTCCGGGTGTCCTGTCTAATAGCCTCCGGCCGGAAGCTCTTCAACTTCAGAGTCGCCAGGGAGTCAAAAAGCAAAGCCTCCGCAGCACAGTGGGAGTCAGCTTCATTGGCCGGGCAGCCTCCCATGCTGGTTGAGTGCAGTTCCACCTCCTTGGAGGCTCCCAAGGCACATGCCGGCCAGCCCCAGCAAGGTATTCTTACGAGCGACAAGAGCTGTAACCAGTCACGGAACAGCACGTTAGGCTTGCGAGCCAATGAGGAGTAGAGGGATGGTTGGAGCCGGCGGGAGCACGAGGGCAGGCCGGAACTTGTAGTTTTTGTTGGGCGCTCTAATGGGCCGGATGCCCGAAGACTAGGACGTACTGGGCCTCTGGCCACAAGTCCTGTCTGTGGAATAACCTTTCCTAGTCCTGGAGAAAGGAGATGTGCATTGAAGGCGGAGCCCTGGATTCCAACCCTTGGCCTCCGCGGGTGGCCCTGGGCAAGCCTTTAAGCCGTGCCTGCCATCAGGCGCTCCAGCTTCGCGCCTTTGGAGACTCATAATTTCCAGTTGAGGGCCTCCACTGCCCTCAGCTCCTCAGGCCTACTCGATTTGAAGCAAGAGGAACAGACACGGATCCTGGCCTGGGACCCCAGTGATAACTGGAACTCATCCTTATGCAAAAGAGCACAGTGCCTGGTACAGCAAGAGACGTCCATGAAAGGCCCAGGAAAGCTGTGAATCAGAGGTTGAAAACTGGTGGCCTGCAGCTGAATAGAGCTCTGTTTTGCCTGCTAATATTCTATAAGTGACTTAGCTACACACACACATATATATATATATTTGAGGTGGAGTCTCGTTCTGTCGCCCAGGGTGGAGTGCAGTTGTGCAATCTCTGCTCACTGCAACCTCCGCCTCCCGGGTTAAAGTAATTCTCCTGCCTCAGCCTCCCGAGTGGCTGGGACTACAGGTGTGCATCACCCCGCCTGGCTAATTTTTGGATTTTTAGTAGAGACGGGGTTTCACTGTGTTGGCCAGGATGGTCTCGATCTCCTGACCTTGTGGTCTGCCCACCTAGGCCTCCCAAAGTGCTGGAATTACAGACGTGAGCCACTGGGCCCAGCCTACCAATATTTTAAAGTCAGAATATGTGCATTCACATTAGAAATCCAGACTTCGTTTTTTTTTACGAAAAAAAAAGGAAGAAGAAAAAGATCTAGGCACACATTCCCAAAACAGAACAATAGGCTGGAGCTGAATCTCCACAAATGGCTTCCTCTTCTAAGCTGGTCCCCACCTGGGCACTCACTTACAGCACTTGCCTGGCCCCTCTAGATATTTGAATCAATGACTTCTGTTACAGATCACAGGGAGGGCTGTTGGTTGGTTGCTCCTTTTAGAAACTGCCCTCTTAAATGAATTAACTTATTCAGGATTGAGTGGTGAGTCTTTTCAGGGTCATATATTTTTAATTTGCTTTTTTATTATTAAAGTCACAGATTCTGGCCAGGCGTGGTGGCTCACACCTGTAATCCCAGTACTTTGGAAGGCTGAGGTGGGTGGATCACTTGAGGCTAGGAGTTTGAGACCAGCCTGGCCAATATCATGAACCCCTGTCTCTATAAAAAATTAGCTGTTTGTGGTGGTGCACCCTTGTAGTCCCAACTACTCAGGAGGCTGGGGCATGAGAATCACTGGAACCCAGGAGAAGGGGGTTGCAGTGAGCCAAGATCTTGCCACTGCATTTCAGCGTGGGCAACAGAGTGAGACTGTCTCAAAAGAAAAAAGGGTGAAAAAAGTCACACATTCTTGTGGTGTGTGTGTGAGAGACAGAACAGATATACAAGACACAGCAAGCCAGGTGTGGTGGCTCATGCCTGTAATCCCAGCACTTTGGGAGGCTGAAGCAGGTGGATTACTTGAGGTCAGGAGTTCGAGACTAGTCTAGCCAACATGGTGAAACCCCATCTCTACTAAAAATACAAAAAATTAGCCAGGTATGGTGGTGGGTGCCTATAATCCCAGCTACTCAGGAGGCTGAGGCAGGAGAATTGCTCGTATCCAGGAGATGGAGGTTGAAGTGAGCCAAGATAGTGCCATTGCACTCCAGCCTGGGCAACAAGAGCGAAACTCCATCTCAAAAAAAAAAAAAAAAAACTACAAAAATCTTCTGCCACTCCCCTCCCAAGGAACGTGCCCTTCCAGAGATTTATCTGTACCTATATAAACAAAAACATGCACATTCCATAGGACCTCCATGGGGACTGGGATTTTTGTCAGCTATGGTCACTACAGAATCCCTGGCATCTACAATAGTGCTTGTCACATAGGAGGTGGTTAATAAGTAATTGGGGAAAGAATGAATATTTGCTCTAGAACCTGGAATTGGGTCATGAAGAATCAGTAGGAGTTTTCTGGGAAAGGTAAAGGCATTCTTAGCAGAGATAAGAGGAGCTACAATCAGCGAGAGATGCCTGAGAGCAGATGAAATACAAGCAGTTTGGAATGGCTGAGAAGTTGGGGTTGGGGGCTGGGGGGAGATGAAACCAAAACTCAAAGGGCCTTCAATTCCCAACTAAGGAACATGGCCTTTTCCCAGAACTCAATGGGATAGTTCTAAGCATGGGAGTGAGCAATGTGGATTTCTCTAGCTATGCTGAGGAGATGAGATTGGAGGGGGACTAATAGACTGAATTCATCATGACCATAGGAAGAGGGTAAGGCCTAAGCCAAGGAGGTCTCCACAGAGAAGAAGGATCAGAAGTCCCAGCCCAAGACTACTTATCGGGAACTGATGCTCTGTGGGCAGCCAGGAAGGGGAGAAGTGGAGAATGGTGCTCTGTGGGTGGAGGTACTCCACGACTCTCATGGCATGGAGAAGACTAGATAAGGGCTAAGAGATGGGAAGAGCCAGGGTTAGCTGTGATGAAGATGTGGTCAGAGCTGGAACTGCATTCATGCTGGACAGGTGGGAAGAGGTATCTCTGCAGCAGCAGGAGAGGACAAACTTCAAAGGGGGTCCCAGGCAGAGCCTGTGACTGGTCCTTTGGCAGGAAGAAGATGAGCTATTGGCATCTGGGCTGGTGGTGGCCAAGCCCTAGCTCCAGGCACCCCAAGCACACTCACAGCTTGGCAGATCTCTAAGAGAATGTACAGCCTTGGGCAACTCACTTTTCTCTGGGCCTCGGTTTTCTGATCTGTGAAATGGGAATAATCAACACCACTCACAAAGTGGTTGTGAGGACTAGGACTGTAAAGCCACCTAGGAAATGGCCCAGATCCATGGCATAGCAGACAGAAGGTCTCCACCCACATCATACACCCTGCAATCCCCATAGGCACATTGAAACAGTCACACACTGTATTAAGACCACCATTGGCAATGGTCCAGGCCCAAAAGCAACCTCCACCTTAACTTACCCTTTCACATGCCAAGTCTGACTGAATTCCTCTGTCCGGGTGGCCTGAAGCAAGTTGTCTGGAGAGAGGTACGTCAGGGCTGGCAGAAGTGTATTAACTTGGGCAGTGCTAGCTGCTATAACAAATAGGCCCTAGTGTATATAATGGCCCAAAGAATTTTTTTGGTGGTTCTTCTTCTTCTTTTTTTTTTTTTAAGACTGAGTCTTGCTCTGTCACCCAGGCTAGAGTACAGTGGTGCGATCTTGGCTCACTGCAACCTCCAACTCCCGGGTTTAAGCGATTCTCCTGCCTCAGCCTCCTGAGTAGTTGGGATTACAGGCACCTGCCACCATGCCTGACTAATTTTTGGATTTCTAGTAGAGACAAGGTTTCACCATCTTGGCCAGGCTGGTGTCAAACTTTTGACCTTGTGATCCACCCGCCTTGGCCTCCCAAAGTGCTGGGATTACAGGTGTGAACCACCGTGACTGGCCTCTTTTTTTTTTTTTTTTTTTTTAACTATTGTTACAAGGTTTGTTTATCAGGAGGCTCAAAAATTTTTACTTCCCTCTTACATAACTGTCTGAAGCTTGTTTCCAGGTTGACGGGTGGCTTGCCCTCAGGCACTAGTGCACAGACTCTGCTTTTTCCTTCTTGTGGCTCCACAATCCCCTGGGTCTCCTCATCTTCTCTATCCATCAGCTAAAGAAGAAAGAGAGAGGGTGGAGGGCACACACTTAATTCTTCAAAGCCTTGGCTCGGAAATGAAACATGTCATCCTACTCACATTCAATTGGTGGGAAGTAGTCACAGGGTCACACCTGACTGCAAGGCAACCTGGGAAAGTAAGGTTAACCATGTGCCCAGGAAGAAAAGGACATGAATTTGTGGTGAAGAGCTACTCAGTTTCTGCCACTGAAGAGTTCAGGTCACAGCCCTAGAAGGGGGCAGTGGGCAGAGGGTAAAATATGGAGAAGTGGGCATCCCTTTGTCCCTACAGAAAGACTAGCTGAAGCTGGGTATGATGGCTCATACCTGTAATCCCAGCACTTTGGGAGGCTGAGGTGGGAGGATTGCTTGAGCCCAGGAGTTTGAGACCAGCCCGGGCAACATAGGAGACCCCATCTCTACAAAATATACAAAATTAGGTAGGTATGTTGGCATGGGAGGATTGCTTGAGGCCAGGAAGTCAAGGCTGCAATGAGCCAAGATCTCACCACTGCACTCCAGCCTGAGCAAGTGACAGAGCAAGACCTTGTCTCAAAAACAAAAACAAAAACAAACAAAAAAGAAAAGCAAAAGAAAGAGTAGCTCAAACCAGAATGGTGGGTGACTTGAGGGGTCTTAGTGAGCCCACACTTAGAGGAAAATGTAAGTCCATGTAGTGGGGACACACATGTGTGAGAAAGAGGCAAACCAAGGCCGGGCACAGTAGCTCATGCCTGTAATCTCAGCACTTTGGGAGGCTGAGGCGGGTGGATCATGAGGTCAGGAGACCAAGACCATTCTGGCCAACATGGTGAAACCCCGTCTCTAAGCACAAAACATTAGCCAGGCATGGTAGTGGGTGCCTGTAGTCCCAGCTACTTGGGAGGCTGAGGCAGGGAAATCGCTTGAATTCAGGAGACGGAGGTTGCAGTGAGCTGAGATTGCGCCACTGCACTCCAGCTGGTGACAGTGAGACTCATTTCAAAAAGAAAAAAAAAACAAAACTAGTGTTCATCTGGGGCCAGGTCAGGCCAAGAAGGCGGGATGCTCACCCTTCAGCCGACACTACATGCTATCAACTGAAGTTTATGTCCCCCCAAAATCATATGTCTAAACGCGAACCTGCAAAGTGATGGTATTTGGAGACGGGGCCTTTGAGAGGTAATTGGGTCATGAAAGAGAACCCCTCAGGTGGGATTAGGGATTAGTGGCCTTATAAGAGAGACAGGAGGGAGCTCGCTTCCTTTATCTCCACTTGCTATCTTGAGGACACAGCAAAAAGACGGCTGTCTGCAAACTAGGAAGAGGGCCCTCTCCAGACACCAGATGTGCCAGCACCTTGCCTTTGGACATCTCAGCCTCCAGAAGCATGAGAAATACATATTTGTTGTTTAAGTCTCCTGGTCTATGGTATTTTTGTTATAGCAGCCTGAGGTGACTAAGTTCGAGACCAAGGCAGAATGTCTGAGTGAGTATGAATGCACTCAGGTCTTTGGCCACAGATGTACCTGCTCTATCCAGGTAGGTGAGCATGTGCATACCTGGTTATTACACATGTCACTGGAGTGTCGGAATACATATGTCCTACGTGCCGGTGTTCCTGTCACATGCACCTGTCCAGGGGACTGTGCATACACAGGACTATATACCGAAGTCCCCCTTGTGAGGGAGAGTCCATGTGTTTATAACATGCATACCTGAATGTCTGTGTGCACAGCCATACAGGCAAGTTATCCATCTGTCTGCACACCTGGCCGCATGTGTGGAAGGACAGCCTGTAGGTGTCTGGGGCTAGGGAACAACTGCAGGGGAGAGGGGTACTGAGCACATGTTTGTCTGGCACACAGTAGGTATAAGATAAGTGTGTGTCAAGTAAATGTACATGTGTGGATACACAGGTCCCAGTGCACATGTGTGCATGTCCACAGGAACGCCCCAGGGTGGACAAAAGTGCCTAGGTATGTTTACTCATGCTTCTGTGAGCCCAGGCATGAACTTAGAGCTCCCTGGTCAGGGCCAGACCAGGCTGGGCTCCTTGCTGGGCACACGGAGGCCTCTGCCTTGTGTTGGTGCCTGTGCGGGATGATGCCAAGAGTGTGTTGGTGGCATGTGTGTGTGTGTGTGTGTGTGTGTGTGTGTGTGTGTGTAGGAAGAGGCGTTCGCTCTCTTAGACCTCGCTTCTTTCTGTGGTTTGGTTTCTATAGAGACACTTCCTGTGGCAGAGAAAAGAGGTAGTGAGCTGGTGTTTCAGGATGTAAGGGCCCGCAGGAGCCGAGCCGGGCTCTCTCCGCTGCCTGCCTGCCACTGTGCAAGCTCTGGCCGGCGCTGCCCACAGTCCCCATGGTGGGCAGCCCCTGCAGCGGGGACCCGTGATCAGCAGCGGCATGCCAGGGAAGCCCAAGCACCTGGGCGTCCCCAACGGGCGCATGGTGAGTGTGGGCTCCGGGCCAGGGCCACGAGGAGGGGGTGGGCACACCCAGGGTGGAGCCCAGGAGGCACACCCGGCAGGGCCAGGCAAGAGCCCACGGGCTGCCAGCAGGTGGGAGAAGTTGGGTACAGACAGCAGCAGGTGGTGGGACCTGGTGCACTCACCCCAACACCCTTCCAGATGGCCCAACTGGGAGGATGGTACAACCCTGGTGATGAGGCCATAGCAGAATGGGCACAGGCTTCTGGTCCAGCCCGACTGCTCCTTCACCTGCTGCATCTGAGGCTGCATCCCGGGGTTGCAGGGAGACCTGATGTGCTCCTTGCCTCCTGCCCACCCCCACAGTGGCTCAAGCCCCTACATCCCACTCAGCCTGAGCCCTCGCCTCTCACCCCCTGCTCCAGGTGCCCAAAGTCAGGTTAGTGACAGCTCTTGGTCGGTCAGTGCCCTCCAGCCAGAGCTGCTCTGGAGGCTTCCTGCCAGAACTAGAATTGTTTGGGCAGCCCGGGGTTGGGGCAGCAGGATCAGACCAAGTTCTATTCCTGAGCTTCCAGGAAGGGCTGAGCACTAGGATGCCCCTGGCTGCAGCTGCCCCACCGCTTAACCCTCTTCCTAGCTGCTTAGCTCCAGATCAGAGCTGCCCTTAGAGGGTCTGGCTCTTCTCATTCATTCATCAGATGGGGCAAGCTGTGCTGGGCTTTCCTTCTCTCCCCAGGGTCCCCCCTCACTAGCAAGAGCCCCTCTTAACAACCTCAGGAAGGCCAGTGTCCTTGCCCCCCACCAGGCCTCAGCTTAGTATCATGAGCCAAAGCCAGTGGCTCCAGAGAGACCTGGGTTCTAGTCCTGGTTCTGTTCTCTCTTACTGGATAGAGGGGTCCTTGCCAACTCTCAGTTTTCTCATCAGTAAAATGAAGCAATTGGAATGAATTTCAAGGCTGAGATGACTGAGTGAAATCATGCATATGAGACCTTTGACCCATTGTGAATGCTGTGTAGTTGTCAGCCCGATGCCCCCTACATTTTCAGCCCCTCTTTAAAGGTCTCCTGCCTCACCAAGAAGCTGAGCCACCCCCATCACCACTCCTACCCCTTCATTCCTAAGATGGGCCTCTACCTCTTCTTCTTCCAGCATCCCTTTCCTGCCCAGCCCCAGGCTGGCCAGCTGGGAGAGAGGCCATTCTTCAAAGCCAGCTCAGCCCCTCCATCTCACTCTCCAGCACTGACCCCACCATGAAAGTGCAAAAAGAAAAGCCACCTCCCTTGCATTCCCACACCACAGGCATGACACTTGGCTCATCCTTCCCTAGGTGTCTGGGCCAGGAAGCCAAGGAGGCTAACCCCAGGCCCACCCCGGGAGGGGTGGATTGATGCTTCTGTGACAGTGCCCAGAACCGCAGGGCAACAGAGAGGGCCCAGAGACAGACCCAGCCCCTGCCTCTTCTGTGTCAGCCTATGACTTCTCTACCCAAAAGTCACCTAGAGCAGGGAGGGTGCCCCCAAGGCCTGCCCCCAGTTCCATCAAGCCCATGGACACCCTGGCTCCTCTCAAAACTGTCACCCACAGGTTTATCTTCACCCTTCCTGGACCTGTTCTGAATTCTCTGTGCCACCTCTTAGGATCCCGAGGGTCTCAGATTGGCTGCCTGCTGGCCACTGCCTGCTTCCTGAGGCTCTACACAGCTGGGGCAGGAAGGGCTAGACAGGCACTGGTATCTGATGAAGGGATGTGGATGAAGGGGCGCCTGGGGGACAGGTGTGTCTGGTGCCTCCATGAGTTACCTCCAGAGGGAGGCTCAGAGGAGTAAATGCTGAGCTGAGGGTAGCCGGAGAGTAGAGCAGTCAGCATCCGAACCCCCAGAACTGCCTGGCCCTGGTCCTCCCCTTCCTCTCTCCCTCCACCCCCACCATCATTCCCTGCTGTGGCAGCTTCAGTTGTCAGCCTCGCCTCTCTGCCACTCAGCTTGTCAGGCAGTTGCAAGGAAACCTGTCACTTGGAGACATCTCCCAGCCCCCCTCCTAGGAATGTCTTCACACAGCCTCTTTGCCACTTTATTTGTTCATGTACTTATTCACTCATTCATTCAACAACCCCTTCTTACTGCCAGCTTGGTGCTGCCACCCTGTCCTAGGCACTCCCGACCCAGGCCCATCAGCTCTAACCCCTGCCCCCTAGTCTGACAAGGCACAAAAGACACAGTTGAAAATACCAGGTGGTGGCTCAAGCCTGGAATCCCAGCACTTTGGAAGGCCAACGCAGGAGGATCACTTGAGCCCAGGAGTTTGAGAGTAGCCTGGGCAACATAGTGAGAAACCATCTTCTTTTTCATTAGCTGGGCATGGTGGTGTGCACCTGTAGTCCTAGCTACCAGAGAAACTGAGGTGGGAGGATCATTTGAGCCCAGGAGGTCAAAGCTGTAGTGAGCTGTGATCACACCACTGTACTCCAGTCTGAGTGAAAGAGCAAGATCCTGTTGAAAGAAAAAAAAAAGGAAAGAAAGAAAGAGAGAGAAAGAGAGGGAGGGAGGGAGGGATGAGGGAAGGAAGGAAGGAAAGAGAGAAGGAAGGAAGGAAGGCAGGCAGGCAGGCAGGCCAAGAACCATTGCTCATGCTTGTAATCCCAAAACCTTGGGAGGCCAAGGTAGGTGGATCATGAGGTCAAGAGATTGAGATCATCCTGGCCAACAGGTGAAACCCCATCTCTACTAAAAATACAAAAAATTAGTTGAGTTTAGTGGTGCACCTGTAGTCCCAGCTACTCAGCAGGCTGAGGCAGGAGAATCGGTGAACCTGGGAGGCAGAAGTTGCTTTGAGCCAAGATCATGCCACTGCACTCCAGCCAAGACTCTGTCCCAAAAAAGAAAGGAAGGGAAAGGAACAAAAGGAAAGGAAAGGAAAGGAAAGGAAAGCATAGGATCAGGGTTAGGCAAGAGCTGCAAGTCAAGAATAGAAACAGCTTGAGGGAACTAATGTCTCCACTAACTTCATGCACCATGCTATAGGACATGGTCCCTAGAGGGTCTACAAGCTGGAGGAGGGAGGGCCCGGCACAGGCCTGGCTGTGGGCAAACACAGGTACAGGACCTAGGGGAGGCTGAGAGTTAAGCCTGGAGAAGGCAGTTAAGCCCATGCGCCTCTTTGTCCCTGGCATCCAGTTCAGGGCTGGGTACTCGAGTTCAGAGTGGCCTTATTCAGGGGCAAGGCCAGGGATCATTTCCACAGGCTGGTTCAAGTTGAAGGGACCAGACACCCAGGTTCTGTGTGGGCATCCCCAGACAGGGTCTTGCAGCCCCAGTTTCCTCAAGCTAGGATGAAATCAGAGGCTGGTAGAGGGTGCCCAGCATAGAAGATGCTCAGTAAATTGGCCCCGCTTCAAGGTCTGATCCCCTAGAGGCCACAGTTCAAGAGGAGCCCCTGGGCTGGTCATGACAGATTGGACTTGCCCACCTGTGCCCCAAGGGCTGAGGCACTGGGCCTCCAAGTTTCCCTGGTCCCCAAAGGGAGGCAGCTTGGGTGGAGGGTGGGGAGGCCTCAGGCTCCACAATCAGGCAAACCTGAGTTCTAATCTCAGTTCTGCCACATCTCAGCTGCATGATTTATTTGGGCCTCAGTTTCCTCATCTGTAAAACAGGGTAATAATACCTGCCACACAAGATAAAGATGTAAAGATGGAGTGAGGACGTAGTGTGTGCTGCCAGAGGATGCCTGCCACACAGCCAAAGCTCAGGAAATTGGGGCCTTACTCTCACCTTAGTATTTTCAGGTGCCAGCAGCTCCTCCAGGACCAAATTCCTAAGAAAAAAATATGGCTGGCCCAGATCCAAGCATGGGTCGCTGTGTCACTGGCCACCACGCCCTTCCTTGCCCTTTCTTCCCCTTTTTTCCCATTCACTCACCACTTCTCAAGCAGGCTGAAATGGGGGAGGCCAGCCCTGCTCAGTACAACTTCCCCAGGGCCTGCAGGGCATCTGCACCTCTGCATCACACTCTGACGTAGGGTGCTGCTCTGATTGTGGCATGACTGGTGCTTTCACTCATGGGACCTCATTCAACCTTAACAGCGGCCTCAAGAAATTGGGAGTGCTGAGCCCCATGCCAGCCTGAGGGAAACTGAGGCTCAGAGAAGTTACTTGTTTCCAAATAGCAGAGCTGGAATTGGACTCCACCCCCACTCCCACCCATCTCCAGATTTCTGTCCCGACTCAATTTCAGCACCAGTTTGCTATCAACAACTGTCAGGGCAAGAGAGGCTGGGGATAGAGAGCTACAGGTGGCATTCAGGGGCCGAGAGTCCATAGTGAAGGGGTGCCAAGGCCAGCTCCCAGGCTGCTTGGGAGCACTAGGGCAAGGAGGGTCCTTCTTGAGGAGGGAGTTCAGATCCGACCCCTCCCACCAACCAGGCCAGCGCTCCAGGTGCCACCAGAAGGGCAGGGGAGAGAGGCTGGGACATGGGTGGTAAGTACGTGGTGGGAAGGGGCATTCAAGGAGCCTGGTGTTTAGAGATGACTAATGTCAATGGGCAGAGATCGGGGAGCAATTCCATAAGGACAGCAGGAGCAGATACCAGGCAGAGGCAAAGGCAAAGCCGGAAGCAGGGGTGTGTAGGGGTGTGGGGAAAATAGAAACGTTCGGTGAAGTGTAGGGTGGAGGTGAGGGGGAGGGAAATGGGTGAGGCTGAAGGGGTTCATTAGTCAGGCCCAGGTAGAGTTTTAGCCGTAACCTGGCAACCGCAACGTGCCTCCGGGGGCAGGGAAAGGGCCCGGGGTGGCTCTGTGGGGAGGGGTGGGGCCTGGGGCGGGGGGACCTGGGAACCAGCCCCACTTAACGACACTTAGTTAAGCAGAATGGAAAATAAACCTGTGAGAGCCAAACAAAGTTGGAGTGCGGGCTTGAGCCAGCTCCAGCGCCTATCACCCCTGACTCGCGTTAGAGGGCAGGACACAGGCTCATGGTGTGCCCAAGGAGGGCAAGGCCAGGCAGCCCAGCGGAGGGGGACGAGTCTGGGTGATCCTCGGGGATCTGGGGGAGGGCGATGACGGAGTCTCCGAGGCTGGGAACACGTTGGCCTGGCAGCAGGGGGAGCAGGAGCCCGGGCACGGGCAGGTAGGTGCAGGCTGCAGAGAAACCTTGAGGGCGCTCGGGGAAAGGCTTCGCCCCGTCCCTCCTCGCAGCCCTCTGCCGCCCTCGGAGTGGGGACTTTCTCCTGTAGCGGTGGGAAGCCCCGATTTTTGTTGGGGGATTTGACTCTGCGAGGAAGGCAGAGAGGGGAGCTTGGGGCGGGGGCTGGGCCAGGGGCGGGGCCTGAGATGGGGGTGGGGCGTGCTGGGCCCGACGCCCCGCCCAGCGCGCTCTGCGAGAACTCGCTGCCCTTCGCAGCAACTTCTTATCCCCCGGCTCCAGATGGGAAGCGATGCTCAGGGAGGAGCCCGAAGTTGTAAAACTAGAAAAAGTCAGGCTAGGTTTTGAATCCGGGTCTGAGAGACCCCCAACACCTGTGCTCTTTCCTTCTATGGCGGGAGTGACAAACTCGAATGCCTAGCAGGGTCAGGAACCAATACTGACACAAGAACATTAACGGTAACGTTCCTTGAACATTTATTACACGCCAGATAGTGTTCTGAGTTCTTTATAGGTATTTAACTCATTTAATCGCAGCAATCCTTCGAAGTCAGGACCATTCATTATTTGCTCCATTTTTAGAAAAAAAACTGAGGCACAGAGAGGTTAAGTACCTTGTCTAAAAGCACACAGCACAAGTTCGACCTCCCAAATTTGAGCCTGCCTCCCACTGCCTCCACAAGTAATATAAATGCATTAAAAGGGCCCCAGAGGCCTCTGAGTAGAGTTTAAGCCCTTTGGGGAAAGGTGGTGGCTGCTCAGTGCCAAACAAGGTTTGTCCTGATGGGAAGAAGCTGGAGCATCACAGTCTTAAGGAGCAAGTGGAATTTAAATTCTCTTGTTTTGGGGCCGGGCGCGGTGGCTCACGCCTGTAATCCTAGCACTTTGGGAGGCCGAGGTGGGTGGATCACCTGAGGTCAGGAGTTCAAGACCAGCCTGGCCATCATGGTGAAACCCCATCTTTAAAAAAATAAATAAATAAAAAATAAAAATAAAAAAATAAAATAAATTCTCTTGCTTTTTAGATGTGGAAAACACTTTTAAATTTAAAAACAAAAACAAACTGTGAGGGCCAAGATGATAGTACTATCCCACATGTCTGCAGACCAGATCTGGTCCACAGATGGCTGCCCTGTGACCTGAATACTCTCAGGGTGGGAGTAGGGAACAAAGAGGGAGATTCCATTCAGGAGGGTGGGGGTGGGGTGCTTTCCAGGGGTGGAGATGTTTGCAGGCCTGTTTCCAGTTGGGATGGAAAGAAGTGGCTGGTGGTAGGAATTCCTGTGACAGGGCATGGTGAAAATGTAGGAGGTGAGGGGGAAGTAGGAATTGAGATGACTCAAGCCTTGATGTTGGAAGCCCAGGTGATGTGAAGAAAGATGGGGGCAGGGAAGCTGGTTTTGGTACTCTCTTTTGGTGGGGGCAGAGGGAGCTTCCATTTGGGACTTCCATTTGGGAGTGTGAGGGCTTGTGGGATATTTGGGGGAAGATGTTACCAGGAAGTTGGTTATGTGTGTCTGGAGGTGCAGATCTGTGGATGGGACAAAGTGCCCAGGACAGAGCCAGGGAGGGGTTGACACCACATTGCATGAGTGGGAGATAGTGGGGAAGCTGGAGGAGCTGCTAGGAAGGCAAAAAGAGAAATAAGAGAAACCACCGCAAGAGTCATTTTGAGAGGAGAGTTTTTCTGTTTCACTAATGATTGGGATTCCCAGAGAAACCAGAGTTGTGCGTTGGGGGCAAGGATGGAGTTAGCTTACTGCAGCAATGCTACTCACAGAGTAGTCCCTGAACCAGCAGCATCAGCATCGCCTGGGAGCTTGGTAGAAATGAACAGCCTCGGGCCCCATCTTGCACCTCCTGAACCTGAATCTCTGGAGGTGGGGTCCTCCCACTCTGCACTGAAGTTTGAGAACCACTGCTGTATACTATAGAACAGAATCCTGTGCCCTCCCAAGATGTGATGGGACCTGTAGGAGACCCTAGGCCCAATAGAAAACACTTGCAATAAGGGAGATCACTGGCTGCAGAGACACGTCTCCTTCCTCAAAGACAGCATATGTTGATACAGCCCATATCACATGCTGCCCCCTATTCTAGATGCTGTGGATACATTTTTATTTTTTTGAGATGGAGTTTTGCTCTTGTCACCCAGGCTGCAGGACAATGGCACTATCTCAGCTCACTGCAACCTCTGTCTCCTGGGTTCAACCGATTCTCCTGCCTCAGCCTCCCCAGTAGCTGGGATTACAGGTGCCCGCCACCATGCCCTGCTAATTTTTTTGTATTTTCAGTAGAGACTAGGTTTCACCATGTTGACCAGGCTGGTCTCAAACTCCTGACCTCAGGTGATCCACCTGCCTTGGCCTCCCAAAGTGCTGGGATTACAGGCGTGAGCCACCACACCCGATCGATTGTGGAAATATATTAAACTGACTTGGTCTTCACATCAGCCCCTTGTTTGCCTCCATCTGTAAATAGGCATTATCCCCTATTTACAGATTACAGATGGAGGCAAACAAGTTAACTAATTTGCTCAAAGCTAGTAAGTGGCAGAGACTAAAGTCTGTTCCTACCCACCACGCTATGCACACCTGGCTCACCCAGCAGGCGCTGGGGGAGGAGGGAACCAGGGGCAGCTGGAAGGTACCTGGCATAAGTCCCAGGACATAGTGCTTGGCCCAGGATAGAAAGGGAGCTGGGGGCAGCCTGGGCAAAACCCTGACCAAGCAGAACCTGGCTGGGGATGCCAGGTGGAGGAGAACACAGTTCTAGCTCCTGGCAGTTGGGCCCAGAACTGTCCCCTGGGAATCCTCACTGGGCTTGTCTGACTTTCTCTGTCGGGTTTCTTATAGGTTCTGGCTGTGTCAGATGGAGGTAAGTGACAGAATGTGTGGAGGAGGCCCGGCTGAGTGGGAGGGAGGAGGGAGGTGGAGATGGGTGGGGACGTCCCTGCCACCTGCTATCTTTCCAGGGAACTTGCCTGCAGAGTGGATGCCTGGGGGAGGGTGGGTTGGGCCAGGGGCTGGAGAAGGCAGCAAGGTTCACCCTACTTGTCCATCCACCTGCAGAGCTGAGCAGCACGACGGGGCCCCAGGGCCAGGGCGAGGGCCGCGGTAGCTCCCTCAGCATCCACAGCCTCCCCAGTGGCCCCAGCAGCCCCTTCCCCACCGAGGAGCAGCCTGTGGCCAGCTGGGCCCTGTCCTTCGAGCGGCTGCTGCAGGACCCGCTGGGCCTGGCTTACTTCACTGTAAGCCTGGGATGGGGAAAGGGAAGGGGGCACATGGGAGAGGGCGGGGCGTGGGCGGAGCTTCAGGCTGGCCAGAGTGGGGTCCTCTGTCAGCTCCCTCATCTAGCCTTCCTGCAGCACCCTCTTCCTCTTCTCCCAGCTGGGAACTTTTCTTCCTTCTCCGTGTCCTTGTCTCTGCCTCTCATTTTCTCTCCCTGCCTCCAGATCTGGCTCCATCTGTCTGTCTGGCCCTATCTGTCTGGCTTGGTCTCTTGGCCCTGTCTCTGTCCCAATCTTTAATCACATCCCCCAGTTTGGTCCCCGTGTCTCTGAGTTTCTGCCTGCCTCCCCATCCTTCCTCTCCCAGGAGTTCCTGAAGAAGGAGTTCAGTGCCGAAAACGTGACTTTCTGGAAGGCCTGCGAGCGCTTCCAACAGATTCCGGCCAGCGATACCCAGCAGGTGGGGAAAAGGGGAGCTGGCGCCGAGGGCTGGGGAGAGGGGAACACCTGGCCTGGGCCATGCTCCCTAAACAACTCCTCCTGACCCTCCTTCAGCTAGCTCAGGAGGCCCGCAACATCTACCAGGAGTTCCTGTCCAGCCAGGCGCTGAGCCCAGTGAACATCGACAGGCAGGCCTGGCTTGGCGAGGAGGTGCTGGCCGAGCCCCGGCCGGATATGTTTCGGGCACAGCAGCTTCAAGTGAGCGGTCCCGGGTGGATTGGCCTTGAAAGGGACACAAAAGGCGCGGAGTGGGTGGGATCGGACCCTTGGGCGGAGCCTGAACTACAAAGGGGAGGGGGCAAATTTGGAGGCGGAGACAGAGCCAAAGCCGGGGCAGGAATGGCCGAGCTCAGAGGGCAGTATTAGACGCAACGGTGAAGGACAACTAGAGGCGGAGCCTAGCTGAGCTAGGGGCGGGGCCTGGACCCTGGGGGTGGATGTAGGAACTGTGGTGGGGGCGGGGTTTGGGATCCCGCCCTAGGTTGCGGGCGGGGCCAGCCCCGAGGACGGGCCTGGGTCCCGGCAGCCCAGCGCCCCCGCCCCAGCCCCAGCTCACCTGCTCCGCGCTCGCCCCGTAGATCTTCAACTTGATGAAGTTCGACAGCTATGCGCGCTTCGTCAAGTCCCCGCTGTACCGTGAGTGCCTGCTAGCCGAGGCCGAGGGGCGTCCGCTGCGGGAACCTGGCTCCTTGCGCCTCGGCAGCCCGGACGCCACGAGGAAGGTGCGGACGAGGGACCGGCCGAGGCAGGGGGCCCTGCGGACCGCGTGCAAGAGGGGACGCCCCCGGGTGCAGATCTGCGGGTGTGTGCCCACTGTCTGCATGCGGGCTGGGGTCCAGCCCAGTGCCAGCGCCTTCCTTGTACTTACAGAAGCCGAAGCTGAAGCCCGGGAAGTCGCTGCCGTTGGGCGTGGAAGAGTTGGGGCAGCTGCCGCCTGTTGAGGGTCCTGGGGGCCGCCCACTCCGCAAGTCCTTCCGCAGGGGTGAGGGCAGGAGCGAGCAACAGAGATGGGGGAAGGCGGGAGTTCGGCCAAGTTTGGGGAGTGCCCCCTTCCTCCTTCGTGGCCCTCAGTTTTTAAGTCTGTGAAAATCGGAACGCAGGTCCCAGTGACCACCACACTCCCCTGTGTGGTTCGGGTTCTGGGCTAGACCACAGACATTCAGAAATCTCCAACGATGGTGATGCTCCCAGGGATTTACACTTGGACCCCTGCAGGATGGCTCCAAACAAGGCCCACAAGTGAGGGAGAGGCTTCCACAAGAGGATGGGTGAGGGCAGGGGGGCTGTTCGAGTTCATCGCTCCCTCTTCCCTAGATCTGGGCGGGTCGGCAAACGCCGCCTTGCGCCGAGAGTCTCAGGGCTCCCTCAACTCCTCTGCCAGCCTGGACCTTGGCTTCCTAGCCTTTGTCAGCAGCAAATCTGAGGTGAGCCCGTTGGGGAAGACAAGATGCACTATGGGTTAGGGCCACTACTCAGGCCCGTTTACATGGTGGCCCTTGTTCCAAGTTGCTGTCCTTACTGTGTCTCCCAGCTTGCTCTGCATGACCAACCTTTTAGCCTCTTTTCTCCTGTCCTCACTATATGGGTTCTCACATATGTCATAGGTACACATCCTCAGTCAGCAGATGTGTGCACATGTGCAGCGCCCAGGTGTGTGTACACAGCATGTAGGTGGGAATCAGCAGGTGGACCTGTCTCTAGGTGTCCATATGCCTAGGTGTGCATGCATGTGTTCCCGCAGGAGGACGTATCTTTGCCTGCCTTGGGAGTGCATGTGCGTGCTTGAGCCCCAGCAAACTTACCTGTCTCTGTGTACCTGTCTGCATGCCCTTGCATGTGTGCACATAACCTCCCCCGTTCCTGCCCTGAATCAGAGCCACCGGAAGAGCCTTGGAAGCACCGATGGTGAGAGTGAAAGCCGGCCAGGGAAGTACTGCTGTGTGTACCTGCCCGATGGCACAGCCTCCTTAGCCCTGGCCAGACCTGGCCTCACCATCCGAGACATGCTGGCAGGGATCTGTGAGAAACGAGGGCTCTCTCTACCTGACATCAAGGTCTACTTGGTGGGCAATGAACAGGTGGGAACCCAGCCTGGCCCTAACTCTAACCTCCTTCCTGATCCTGACCCTGATCCTGACCCCAATTCCATTTCTGTCTCTGCTCAGTCATAGCTCCAATTCCAATTCCATTTCAAATCCTCTGGACGGACCCTAATTTCAACTCAATTTTCTATCATCACCCTCTTCCTAATTCCAACCTCCACGGCAATCCCACTTCTATACCCACACCCAACTCCAAAGCAACATCAGCACCGACTCTCACTCACTCAGACATCCACCCACCCCTACCTCATACCCTTCCAGGTTTCCAGCTTCATCCATCATCCTACTTTGGTGATCTCAGGGGAGTAAAACTGGGGAGAACCACGGCTGGAGCTGAGGTTTGCCCCCATCATTCCTAGAGTCCAGACTGCCATCCTCACAGACTCATCCTGGAAATGGCCATCTGTGAGGTGCCTCACCTCCTTAGCCTCTAGGGGCGCCCAACTGCACCTAACCAATGAACTTTTTTCTTTAAGTGCAAGCTAGCTTAAACTTAAGAGGTAGAGGGGGCCCAGTGTGGTGGCTCACACCTGTAATCCCAGCACTTTGGGAGGCCAAGGTGGGTGAATCACGAGGTCAGGAGTTCAAGACCAGCTTGGTCAAGATGGTGAAACCCCGTCTCTACTAAAAATACAAAAATTAGCCGGGCAGAGAATTGCTTGAACCGGGGAGGCGGAGGTTGCAGCAGTGAGCCAAGATTGTGCCACTGCACCATTCCAGCCTGGGCAACACAGCAAGATTCCATCTCAAAACAAAAAAGAGAGAGAGAGAAGAACTAGAGGAAAACTGGCTTTAAAGAAAGCCACCCAGTAAGGGGAATCTCAAGGAAGAATGCTGCCCTCCTGGGGATGACTGGGATTTTGTTTACCTAATAGACAAGTCCTAAGGCCCTGCCAGGTGTGTGGGGGAGAGAAACTGTCCTCCTGGCCCACAGGCTGGAGGTGAGCCACGCAGGGAGTGATCAGGGAGAAGGAAGAGTGAAAAATCCAGAGAAGGTCTCTTGGGAGAAGGTAGGCATTTCTGGCTGGTGTCTGGAAGGCTTCGTGAAAGAAGCAGCAATTGATGTGGATGGGGAGGAGTTTGTCTGGCAGAGCTGTGGGGGAGGATATCCCAAGGCAGAGGCAACAGCTTCGGCAAAGGCCTACAGGTGGGTACTTGCAGGACATGTTCAGGGCCTAGAGTGCCGGGGTGCAAGGGCAGTAGTGGGAGGCATTCTGCCCACTATTCTCAGGCCTCCAGGGTGGCTGCCAGCAGCCCAGATGGGCTTTCATACGCGCTAAATATAACTTCCCCACCCACACTCCACCTGCTCCTGCAGCACAGCATAGGCCTACTGCCTGGGACAGGCTGCCCTCAACCCCCACATCAGGCCGGAGCAGGCAGTGGGGTCTCTGAGGCGGTTATCAAGAGAATTACTGTTTATGTACTACTGTGTGCCAGGCACTGTGCCAGATGCTTCACATCCTCTGGTTTCACAGCAGTTTTGGGGTGGGCCCTTTTCAAATGAGGAAACAAGAAGTGTCCTTGGTAGGGGGGAATGGAGAGAAGTGAACAAATGTCAAAAATGGGACCAAGCCAGGGTGGCTGACCAAAGTTCGGTGGTGAGGGAAGAAATGCGTCCAGCTGGTCTGATTGGGTTTCACACACCTGAGGGACACGGGGCAGCTGTTTTGGAGGCAGAGGCTGTCCTAGTACAGAAAGAGTAGGCCAGGGATCTGGGACCTAAGTCTGCTCCTTATTTCATGCCAGAGGCTACCTTTCTCATAATTTCTGTCCTTTCCCAAGAATGTCCAGCATTCTTGCCACTTTCCTCTCTGGCCTTGGCTTTCCCAGGCTTGGACTCCAGCTTGGTACCTTAACCCATTTACTTCCCTACAACTCTTCCACCCTCCTTCTCTCCCTGTAAGAAGCCCCAGTGGTGGCCATGGGAGGACGGGAAGTTGTTCTCTCAGACCCCCAGGGATGGCTCAGGGTTGGGGAAGGGACTCTTAGACCCTGCCTGGCATCCACAGAAGGCCCTGGTACTGGATCAGGACTGCACCGTGCTGGCAGATCAGGAAGTGCGTCTGGAAAACAGGATCACCTTTGAGTGAGTGTCCCGTCCCCAAGTCTGGGTCCCAGGTCCTGACACTCCTCGCTTCAGGCCCTGTTCTGGCTACCTGGCTCCCCAGACCCCGCCTCTCGTGCTAGCCCCGCCTCCTGGACAGGCCCCTCCCCCTACAAGCCAGTACCACCTTCTGCAGTTCGCTCCGCCCCCTCGCCTTTGTCCTGGGAGGGGTTTGGCTGGGGGCCGGCCCCCAGGCCCTGTGCTGCCAGAGGGTTCCGCGCAGGCTCGAGCTGGCTGCGCTGGAGCGCGTGGTACGAATCTCAGCCAAGCCCACCAAGCGGCTGCAGGAGGCGCTGCAGCCCATTCTGGAGAAGCATGGTTTGATCCCGCTACAGGTGACGCTGCACCGGGTAAGCCGCGGGGCCGCGGGACGGGGCGGGGCGGCGGCCTGTACCGCAGGCTGCTGACCTCTCCCCACAGCCAGGCGAGAAGCAGCCTCTGGATATGGGGAAGCTAGTGAGCTCGGTGGCGGCCCAGAGACTGGTTTTGGACACTCTTCCAGGTAGGGGACGTTGGCCTCGGAGCTTGATCTCCTGGAATGGCCCTGGCCCAGGTCCAGGCAGGAGGCAAACACTAATTGTGATGATCTCCCGCAGGTGTGAAGATCTCCAAAGTCCGTGACAAATCTCCCTGCCGCAGCCAGGTGAGGGAAAGGCAAGGCGCCCTCTTCCACCCTCTGCTTCTCCCCTCCCAGTTGTGGCTCTGACCCCACATTCTCGCAGGGCTGCCCACCTAGAACCCAGGACAAGGCCACCCATCCCCCTTCAGTGTCCCCCAGTTCTCTGGTGAAGGCGCCCAGTAGTGCCACGGGAAAGCGGCAGACCTGTGACATCGAAGGTACATGAGGGATGAGCTGGAGATCAGAGGGACTAGGGCAGTGGGATTGGGGACCATTCAGGGTGGCATCAGAGAGCCTTGAGCTAAGGCAGGAGGCTGCAGACCATTGGGCATGGAACAGGAAGGATGGGGGTTTAGGAGCAAGGGGCTGGAATAAGGGGCCACAGGCCATTGGTGCTGGGGCCATGGAGGCTGTGGCCACAGTGAGACAGCGGAACTGTTGCGGGCTAGCATGTAGGCAGGTTTGTGGGGGGACCCTCACGCTGTGGCTGCCTCTAGGCCTGGTGGAGCTGCTGAACCGGGTGCAGAGCAGCGGGGCCCACGACCAGAGGGGCCTTCTGAGGAAAGAGGACCTGGTACTTCCAGAATTTCTGCAGCTGCCTACCCAAGGGCCTAGTTCCCAGGAGACCCCCCCACAGACTGAATCAGCAGCCCAGCCCAGTGGGGAATCCTTGAACTCCACTGCCCACTCAGCCCTCTGACAGCTGCTCAACAGTCCAGGACAGCTGCATGGCACCCGGCGGGCCGAGCATGCTATGGGTCCGCTCTGCATGCCCTGTCTGTGCCATGAGTGTCCCTGGCCCCTTCCTGCCATGGGCAGGCCCGCAGGAAGAGCCGGTAGGAGTCGAAAGGGGACTCAGATGAGACACACCCTGCAACTGCCACCACCTGGTCCCTCAACAGGCTCACTCCCCCATCCCTTGCAGCCAGGCCACAGTGAGGGAGGTGGGTCTAGCCCCTTGGTACAGGCTTGCCCCACACAGAGGGGTGGCGTTGGCAGTGCCAGCCTCCCCAGCCTGTGCCAAGCTTTAACAGGGGCAGGAGGAGGGGCTGGCCCCTCCTCAGGGAGCTGGTATGAGTAAGGCCCGAGGGTGCATGTGGGCAGCCCTGTACTCCACCCACATAGACTATATTGTACATATGGATTTTGCAGTAAGCTTGGGGCAGCTGGGTTTGTCCTTGATGTATGATACTGTTATTATAATAATTATTATTATTCTGCCATGAGTTGTCTTCCTTGTGTGCCAGACTGTCCTGCGGCTTCCCCCACCCTCAAACCATACTGCTTCTGTCACCAAGGTCAGTGCCAGGAAACTGCTGGGGACCTCAGGATATGCCTCCTGACTTCCTGTTTTCAGAACCTCTCTCCCTGACTGTACAGTATATGGGGTGGTGTGTGAACATCTTAGAGTGGTTTTTTTGTTTTTTGTTTTTTGTTTTTTTAAAGAATATGGGAGCTGGATGAGGTGGCTCATGCATGTAATCCCAGCACTTTGGGAGACCAAGGGGGGCAGATCGCTTGAGCTCAGGAGTTGGAGACCAGCCTGGCAATGTGTTGAAACACTGTCTCTACCAAAAATACAAAAACATTAGCTGGGTGTGGTGGTGGTGGGTGTGGGGGCGCATGCCTGTGGTCTCAGCTACTCAGGAGACTGAGGTGGAAGAGGATCACTTGAGCCCGGCAGGCAGAGGTTGCACTGAGCTGAGATCATGCCACTGCACTCCAGCCTGGGTGACAGAGTGAGACCCCATCATGGAGTGGAGATGAGAGAAAGGGTGGGGAGAGGTGTGGGGGTGAAGAACCCTATGGGGAGCTGTGCCTCTCCATCATGGTGCTGTTGTTCCGTGGTCTCTGTGGATCTGAGTACATCATTCTGGTCACTGTTCTCTGCTTCTATTGGGGACTGAGTGTGCCTCTGCACATGTAACTGGGAAATCCTTTGAGTGCGTCAAAGGCCTATGAGTGGGGACGGTGATTGTTGTATCAGGGGCAGGTTCTCACTCTTACCCTCTTTAGCGGGGTGGTCTGGCCGGAAGCCCAAACCCCTCACAGGGGGTGACAGGGAAGACCTCCAAGGGGGGTCCTAGATTGCGGGGAGAGAAGCCAGACTCGGTCCCAACCCAGAGAGGTAAGTGCTGCAACACGGCAAGCTAGAAGGTGTAGGGGCCAGGAGAAGGCATCTGATGGGGTGAGAGGGTCTCCTCACTGCCTTCCCCATTGTAATCTCTGCCGTCTCCTCTGCCAGGAACTCCCCTTACCCAACCCCCTCTCAGTCAACTGGCTCCTCCTCCTCGTTGAAATCTGTGGGGTTTGCCAGCCCACTGTGTCCTCCTATGGGGGCTTCAGGACTCTGCCCCCTCAACCCATTTTGTTTGGCTGGCTTAACCCGGGTTCCCCCTACCCCACCGCAAGCCCAGCCAATCAGAGTATTCCATTCCATTAGCCAATCAGAGCACTCCATTCCACTAGCCAATCAGAGTAGTGCATTTCCCTGGCCAGAATTTGGTTCAGACATAGTCCTCTGCTCTCAGGTGTTCCAGAGTCCTAATCCTGGTCATTTTATACCATCTCCTGCTGTTTGCAGAAAGGACTCTTAGGGAGAGAACCTGCATGTGAATGCAGCCAACACTAGAGAGCAAGACTAAAAGCTGGAAGAAAGCAGCCGAGCATGGTGGCTCATGCCTGTAATCCCAGCACTTTGGGAGGCCGAGGTGGACGTATCACCTGAGGTCAGGAGTTCGAGACCAGCCTGACCAACATGGAGAAACCCCATCTCTACTTAAAAAAAAAAAAATACAAAATCAGCCGGGCGTGGTGGTGCATGCCTGTAATCTCAGCTACTCGGGAGGCTGAGGCAGAAGAATCGCTTGAATCTGGGAGGTGGAGGTTGCGGTGAGCTGAGATAGCACCATTGCACTCCAGCCTGGGCAACCAGAGCAAGACTCCATCTCAAAAAATGGAGGAAGGAAGGAAGCCGGGTGCGGTGGCTCATGCCTGTAATCCCAACACTTTGGGAGGCCAAGGCAGGCCGATCACGAGGTCAAGAGATCGAGACCAGCCTGGCCAACATGGTGAAATCCCATCTCTATTACAAATAAAATAAATTACCCGGGTGTGGTGGTGTGTACTTGTAGTCCCAGCTACTCGGGAGGCTGAGGCAGGAGAATCACTTGAACCAAGGAGGTGGAGGTTGCAGTGAGCCGAGATCATGCCACTGTACTCCAGCCTGGCAACAGAGTGAGACTCCATCTCAAAAAAAAAAAAAAGATTCCTGACGAAATCCAGCCATACCTGAAGTGAAACACTCCTTGTTTTCTCCTTGTGCATGCCAATAAATCCTTTTAGTGTGTGTGCTTGTTACTGTGAGAGGTTTTTAAGACCTGCAAACACAAAAGTCCTGCCTCATTAAACACCTCAGAGGAAGGCTTCCTGACTGTTCTCTATCATTCTAGCCAGTTTTCTAAATTCTCAATAGTTATCACACTGTGCAATTACCTTGTTTACTCAATGAAACTCATGCCCCGACAGTAGGGACCTTATCCATCATTTTTTCTTTTTCTTTTTCTTTCTTTCTTTCTTTTTTTTTTTTTTTTTTTTGAGACGGAGTCTCACTCTGTCACCCAAACTGGAGTGCAGTGGTGCAATCTCAGCTCACTGCAACCTCTGCATCCTGGGTTCAAGTGATTCTCCTGCCTCAGCCTCCTGAGTAGCTGGGATTACAGGCACGCCCCACCACACCCAGCTAATTTTTGTATTTTTAGTGGAGACAGAGTTTCATCATGTTGGCCACGCTGTCTCAAACTCCTGTCCTCAAATGATCCACCTGCCTTGGCCTCCCAAAGTGCTGCGATTACAGGCATGAGCCACCACGCCCGGCCAACCTTGTTCATCTTAATCGCCACTCTGTCCCCTCGGCCTGTGGGCTGAAAAATGATGCTACAGTCTCACAGTCTTAGCAAAGCAAGCAGTGGCAGAAGGGCATTGAAGATCCTGGCAGAGGACTGCATAGCACAATCACAGTGTGGCGCCAGGGGTGGGGGTAGGGAGACAAACCCGTGTCCCTTCTCCAACCAGCCACGGAACTTTCTCCTTGTGAGAGGAGACACACTTCCATGTTCTCCAGGATAGAGAGGTGAGAGATGGGCTGTCTCTCCAAAGTTAACAGATCCTGCAGGCCAAGCCCACCTTTCCCCCAACCCTGCACTTCTGTGGGCCCAGCAGTGATGCCAGCTACTGTTAGGAACCAATGGGATTGTCCCATGATAAAGGGTTAGGGGCCAAGTAAAAGAGCACGCACAGAGGTCAGCCCGCAGATGCAGGAATTCACATTTACTGAGGTCCCCAAGTGAGATATGCTCCATCCTTTATCTCATTTTTGCCTCCACAACAAAACAACCTGGTGAAGGTGAACTCAGGCTGCAGGAGGGGAAGTGACTAGCCCAGGACCCTGCAAGGAGTTGTCATGGGAGCTTCACCAGCACCCAGGCTGTCTGATGGGACACACCCCAGGGGGGCCTAGATGCTGCAGAAACTCCTGATGGGGCCAGGAACAATTGCTTACACCTGTAATCCCAGCACTTAGGGAGGCCGAGGTGGGCAGATCAGGAGGTCAGTTGTTCAAGGCCAGTCTGGCCAACATAGTAAGACCCCATCTCTACTAAAAAAAGAAAAATATAAAAAATTAGTCGGGTATGGTGGTGTGTGCCTGTAATCCCAGCTACTCGGGAGGCTGAGGCAGGAGAATCGCGTGAACCTGGGAGGCGGAGGTTGCAGTGAGCCGAGATCATGCCACTGCACTCCAGCCTGCCGACAGAGCAAGATCCGTCTCAAAAAATAAAAGAAAAGAAAAAAGGAAAAAAGAAAAGATAAAAGGAAAAAAGAACCCTCCAATGGGAGCCAGGGCCCTCTTCCAGGAGAATACAGGTTACTCCAGGGGACCCTTTGGGTGTTTCTGCTAAAAATTAAAAACTGTGTGTGACCCCAGTGATGCCACTAGAGAATCACTCATTACCAGGCATGAAGGGGCCTTTCTCTGCAGGGTTATCTGTGACCCAAAGACAAACAACTCTATGTGGCTGGAGGTGGGCATAATAAGACACACTGTGGCGTGTCCATGTTCTGCAGTACCACACAGCAGATAAAGAAGCAGGTACATCATGTTCTAATGTGGAAAATCCTCCAAGATGTGCTGTTCTGTGAAATAAAGCAGAGCAATACACTGGCATGATAACTTTATATAAACCACAAGCACACAGGCACTTATAAGTGTAGAGAAAGGAGACAGAATGTTCTAAAAGGATACATGCCAAACTAGCAGGGAAACAGGACGGAACTAAAAGGATACATGCCAAACTAGCAGGGAAACTAGCTAGACCAGGGACGGAAAGGGGACCAGGATGGGGGGTAGTGATCAAAAAAGACTTTTACCAAAAAAAAAAAAAAAGACTTTTACCTTAGCTTTAATTTTTTTTAAGAATACAATTTTTAATAATTACAGTGATACAAAGGACTTCCCAAGACTCCCTCTTTGTCCCTGCTGGGCCACCATCCTTTGGTAAAGCCCAATCCTTCCTTCAGGGGCTGGAGCCCACCACCCTTCTTGGCCCATTTTAGTCGGCAGAGTGTGCCTCCTGAGTAGCTGGTAGTACAGGCACTGGCTAATTTTTACCATGCCTGGCTAATTTTTACCATGCCCAGCTAATTTTTCTATTTTTAGTAGAGATAGTTTTACCATGTTGGCCCAGGCTGGTCCCGAACTCCTGACCTCAGGTAATCCACCTGCCTTGCCCTCCCAAAGTGCTGGGATTACAGGCATGAGCCGCTGCACCTGGCCCACACACTGTTGTTGGTTGACTTCTCTGCATCCTTGCAACACTCCATTTAGCAGAGAGCACTGGCTAAGAGTGCAGGCATGACTTTCTTGAGGACATACAGAGGACCCAAGCCCATGTGGCTCCAAGTCCCCAAGAGACAATCTGCTACTTGTTTCTGGCTCCCCCTACCTTCACCAAGTGTTGGGGCTGGGGAAGAGGATGGAACAAGATGGGCATAGGCCAAGCACAGGGCACAGTGTCCTGGATTCTGGGCCATGGTTCCAGGGGGCAGAAAGGGTGCTGGCTGCTCTTCTGGAGCCCCTGTTGGAAGTGCTGATGCAGCCGCCCCAACCCCCAGGGGGGGTGATCACAAGATGCACCCCGCAGGGTGTCTAGCCTGGTAGTCAGGTGACCCAGGCTTCTGAGGAGGTGTAGAAGATGCTGAAAGTCAGCTTCCATGGGGAAACAAAGGCCCAGGTTGCAGGGAACACACTTGGTTCATTACATTGAATCAGATGCAGCTCAGGCTGAGCACAAGACTATAAACTGCACAACTCCAGGGGGCGTCATTCACATCCTTGATGGTCCTGGTGGGGCCCAGGAAGAGCTGGGAACATGAACTGCCCATGTGGACTGTGAAAACTACAGGATCTGGGCAATGGGTGCTTGGTAACCATCTTAGCACCTGTCTCCAGAGAACTGGCTTGGGGTTAGACCAGGGACGGAAAGCAAAGGCCGACTGCCATAGAACCAGCATCACCCCTGAGGCTGGCCTAGTGTGCTGGTTGCCAGCATGAAGTCTTGGCTAGCTAAGAAGGGTAGGTAGGGATCACCCCACTAGCCAGGGAGGTCACCGTGTTCCTGACCCAGTGCTGACCAGCTGAAGGAACCTGGAACCCAGACACAACCTGGAGCCTGGAGTGTGGAAGTGGAACTTGGAGCCCAGGACCTACAAGCTGGAGCCAAGAGCCTAGAGCACAGAATCTTCAGTCTGGAATATGGAATCAGAGCCTGGAGCGCAGAACCTGCAGTCTGGAATGTGGGATGAGCCTGGAACCCAGAACCTGCAGTCTGGTATATGGAATCGGAGCCTGGAGCACAGAACCTGCAGTCTGGAATGTGGAATCGGAGCCTGGAACCCAGAACTTGGAGCCCAGTGTCTAGAACCAGAGCCCCAAGTCAGACATCTGAAGACAGAAACTAGGGCCAGGGGACTGGGTCACAGAACCCAGAGCCCAGAACCCAGAGCTTGAACCTGAGAATTTAGAATGCAGGGCCTGGAGCTCCCAGCAGGGAGAAAATCCTAGAACCTGGAGAAAAGCTCCAGGCCTGGAATACAGAGCCCAAGATATGAAGTCTAAAGCCAGACCTCAGAGCTTCGTGTCCAGACCTGGACACCAGACCCAGGCCTGCTTTGGTACCATGTTCTCAGCCTCGCTCTCCGGCCTGGTCCTGAGGCCAGTGTGATAGACTGGAGCCACACGAGGAAGCAAGCTGCAGGGAAAGAGGTGACTTCTGAGAAAAGCCCAAAGCAGCCTCAGCTCTTTTGGCCACAGACTTTGGCCTTATCAGTAAATGAGTGACCAGTGCCTGCGCCACCAAGGTTAATAATATACACAGGGCGCTTATCCCCTAAACAGGCATGAGGCATTCTCAGGTCAGCCAACCCTGCCTTAGGCCCATAGGATTTATTTTAGTCTTGGGTCTCTATCTGGAAAATAGAACTTGGAACAGACAATGTTCCACGGTCGGGCAGCTCCGATTGAAGGCCAGGCTCTCCAAGAGAGAGGCTCTCTGAAGCCAAGGGGGCCAGGAGAGACATTGCTTTGTTCCCCAAAGGGAACCCCCTGGTGAGAACCACTTTTTTGACCAGAGATATAGAGGAGATGTGCCCCTGATGTGTGCAGTGTGCACTCGTGGCATTTGCATGGCAATTGTGCTGGTCTGACTGCCAGGATGAGATGTTCACTGCCATACGCCCAATATACAGCACCATCCTGACTCATCATGCAGCTTAGATGTTTGTTGAATAAATAACATGCTTGTGAGAAGAGACAGGAGCTCTCAAACGACGCTGATAGGAAATCCAGTTATGAGGTTACACTGGTCATTAGTCAGTTTCCCACCCCCGCAAACAAAAATCCAGATCATGGACAGCATGGTTCCTTCCTTCCTTCCTTCCTTCCTTCCTTCCTTCCTTTTCCTCCCTCCCTTCCCTCCCTCACCTCCTTCCCTTCCCTCCCTTTCTCTTTCTTTTTTCTTTCTTTCCCTTTCTTTCTTTCTCTTTCTTTCCCTCTCCCTTTCCTTCCCTCCTTCCTTCCTTCTTTCCTCCTTCCCTCTCTCCCTCCCTCCCTTCCTTCCTTCCTCTCTCTCTCTTTCTTTTCTTTTTTTTTTTTTTGACAGAGTTTCACTCTTCTTGCCCAGGCTGGAGTACAGTGATGCAACCTCTGTCTCCTGAGTTCAAGAGATTCTTCTGCCTCTGCCTCCCAAGCAGCTGGGATTTCAGGCGTACACAACCATGCCTGGCTAATTTTTGTATTTTTAGTAGAGACGGGGTTTCACCATGTTGGCCAGACTGGTCTCGAACTCCTGACCTCAAGTGATCTTCCTGCCTCAGCCTCCCAAAGTGCTGGGATTATAGGCATGAGGCATGAGCCACCACACCTGTCTTCTTCTTCTTCTTCTTCTTCTTCTTCTTCTTCTTCTTCTTCTTCTTCTTCTTCTTCTTCTTCTTCTTCTTCTTCTTCTTCTTCTTTTTTGACACAGGGTCTCGTTCTGTCACTCAGGCTGAAGGGCAATGGCGCAATCACAGCTCACCATAGCCTTGACTTCCCAAATTTAAGCTATCCTCTCAGCTCAGCCTTTCCAGCTACAGACATGTGCTACCACACCAGGCTAATTATTTATTTATTTTTTTAGAGGCAGGGTCTTGCTATGCTGCCCAGGCTGGTCTTGAACTCCTGGGCTCAAGTGATCCTCCCACCTCAGCCTCCAAGTGCTGGGATTACAGGTATGAGCCACTGTGCTTGGCCAGAATGGTCTTGAATGTTGGGTTTTTTCCTTTTTTTCTTTTTTTTTTAGATGAAGTCTTATTCTGTCACCAGGCTGGAGTGCAGTGGCGCGATCTTGGCTCACTGCAACCTCCACCTCCCAGGTTCAAGCAATTCTCCTGGCTCAGCCTCCCAAGTAGCTGGGATTGCCGGTGAGTGCCATCACACCCAGCTAATTTTTGTATTTTTAGTAGAGATGGGGTTTCACCAGGTTGGCCAGGATGGTCTTAAAATCCTGACCTTGTGATCTGCCTGCCTTGGCCTCCCAAAGTATTGGGATTACAGGCATGAGCCACCATGCCCAGCTGGATGTTGGTTTTGCTTCCCTTGACTGTCTTCAAACTTTAGGTCCTGCGGAAATCCCACATGTAGCAAACTGAGCATTTAAGGAGCACATAGATCTGAAGAAGTATTACAGAAATGGTGGGTTGTGCCAGCCTCCACAGCTTGCTCAGTTCCTGGATGCACACACTTGTTCTTGGGATCGTTCTCTCCCTCCGTTCAGCAGTTATGCTGCTCCTGGAGAAACGTTTTTGTTTTTGTTTTTGTTTTTTCTTTTTAGATGGAGTCTTGCTCTGTCACCAGGTTGGAAGCAGTGGCACAATCCCAGCTCACTGAAACCTCCACTTCCTGAGTTCAAGTGATTCTCCTGCCTCAACCTCCCAAGTAACTGGGATTACAGGCGCCCACTACCACATCTGGCTAATTTTTTGTATTTTTAGTAGAGACGGGGCTTCACCATATTGGCCAGGCTGGTCTCGAACTCCTGACCTCAGGTGATCCACCTGCCTCGGCTTCCCAAAGTGCCAGGATTACAGGCGTGAGCCACAATGCCCAGCCTAGCTTGGCATTTTGAAGAGATTTCTATCTGCTGTTTTGGAGCACAGATCAGGGGCAGCAAGGGCAGAAATGGACAGAGTGCTTGGGAGACCATCATGATGACCCAGGGGAGATGATAAGCCCAGTCCAGGGAGGTGGCCACAGAGATGCCTGACAGCAAAAGATCAGGGAGCTCCTGGAGCCATAAAATTGGGAGAATTGGGGAATGTGTTGGAAACGAGGAAGTGGAGGGGAAAGAAACAGCAAGGATGCCTGCTTGGTGTCCGGCCCAGATGGATGGACTGTGTGCTGCTCATCAAGATCGGGAAGAAGGAGAAGACCCAGGTATGGGGTGAAAACTCAGGAGGCGGAGGTTGCAGTGAGTCGAGATTGTGCCACTGCACTCCAGCCTGGGTGACAGGGCGAGACTCCAGCTCAAAAAAAAAAAATAAAAAGACTCCTCTCCTCCAGGGCTTGAATTCAGCTCTGCACACCCCCACCACAACAGCCAAAGACACCGGGACAATCAATGCGGGGAATGCTGAGGCAGACCAGGGCACCTCCACCCCAATAGTCAAAACTCCTGGGGCAGTGTGGGAGCAAGGGGGGCTGAAGCAAGCCTGTTAGTGTTTGTTTATTGCCCCTTGAGGGGGTAGATGGGGAAAGTTCATTGTGAGGGCGCATTCCCTATCCTCTGAGCACAGTGTGTGCTTCTGGCTTGCAGAGACAACTGCTTGTGCCAGAGGCCGCTCAGACAGCCTGAGCAGACGGAGCTTGGCATCGTCCCTCCAAAACAGCTCCTCCTGCTGGGTACCTTTTCACAGCGCTAGACACCCCCAGCCAGGCAGGCTCTCAGCCCAGAAAAGGTCTGGGGAGACCATGGACAGAGCCCAGCAGCACAGACAAGATGGGAGTTGCCACCCAGGGGGACACACAGACTCTGCCACTGACCAGGGAGGAGGCAGGCAGTAGGCAGGGAGGCACTGAAATGGCAGAGAGGCCGGGAAGAAACACTTTGGGGCTGAAATGGAGCCGCCTTCTCTGCTGCTTTTATGAGTCCCAGTAGCAGCTCTGGTCAGATCCAGCATTTTCTCACTTTTACTGGGGCTGTAGCCCCAAAATAAATTTTTGGAAGTGGTGGGTGTGTAAATCCGCAGCATTTTGGAATTACATCTCTTATGATGGATTTGATCGATAACTAAGTGCCACCCCCACTAAACCCAGAGCTCCGTGACAGCAGGGAAGGCAAAATTCCAAAACGTCAAAAAGTACAACCTTATTAAAAAGGAGAAACACCCGCAGTTCACCAGGAGCACCACGGGTTTAGCTGCTCCTGCCAAGGGTCTGAGCTGCATGGGCAGGGGAGAGAAACAGGTCATGTGGGTCGGGGTCTCCTGGCCCACTGTGAAGATATCACCTTGCTCGTAGGTGGAGACACTCAATGTGACATTAATAGCACCTCCGAGACCAAGGACCCAGTGATTCTGACACAAGAACTCAGAAATGATTGCATTTCCCTGACTCAGAGACACCCTCTCACCTGGGCATGAACCAGGCCCTCGCCAAATATCCAGAGACCCGAATGCCATCTATTTCCTTTCCTTCTCTCCCTCCCATCACCAATTCCACCAGCCAGGTGTCCCTGGGATGCACCTGTTCTCCCCAGCCCCTCCATTCCCATCTTAGTTCAGGCCTTCTCATCTCTTGCCTGGACCACTTCGTCAGCTTCTTAATTGGCCTCTCCACTTCCAGGCTCCCTTCGACGTATCCTGGCTCCACCCCAGAGGGGCCATTCTAAAAGGCAGATCAGGCCCTTCTCAGTTAGGCCAGTGGCTCCACGTTCACTCAGACGCACGTCGTGGACCCAGAGTCAGGCATGAGAGACCCGCCGTGATTCAACATTCTGTGGCCTCTCCGGCTTAGGGCCTCATCTCACACTCCCTCTTCTCTGCGCTCCCCCAACCCCAATCCCCACAGACTTACAGACACCCTGACGATTGGCAAAGCCATAGGATGTTTTTGTTTTGTTTTGTTTTGTTGAGATGGAGTCTCACTCTGTCACCCAGGCCAGAGGGCAGTGGCTCGATCTCAGCTCACGGCAACCTCTGAAGGCCATAGGATGTTTAGGTCACTCCCTGGGGAGTCCTGTCAGGCCAGGAATGAGGGGACCCTGGAAACAAGATGTTGAGTGGCATCAGGGTCTCTGCCTCGGGGCGGGGAATGTGTCTGGGTCGTGGTTGACAGGGGAGAGCCTGACCACAGATTCCCCATGCAGAGCTGACGATTAGCAATTAACTGGGAGGAATCTCGAGGGTGAGGTTAATCGGGGAACAGAGGGAGGGCATCTAGGATTCTAGGGACTTTGCCCTTGACCCGAGGGTATAAAGGAGGAGGATCCCAGTTCTTCTCAGGGTCCTGGAGGCTTCCTTGAGCTGCTCAGCCGAGGCGGAAACACAGAACCCCAAGGTGAGCCCAGGGCCCTCACATCCCAGCCCTACCCCCAGCTCTGAGTAGGAAACAGCCCAGCACTCTAGCCCCTTCATCTCTGTCCTATCTGTGCCCACTCCAGCGCACCCCATATAACATGTCAGTCCAGCCAGGCACTTTGGGAGGCCAAGTGGGCGGATCACCTGAGGTCAGGAGTTTGTACAAAAAATTAGTTGGGCATGGTGGCAGGCACCTGTAATCCAAGCTACCTGGGAGACTGAGGCCGGAGAATCACTTGAACCTGGGAGGCAGAGGTTGCAGTGAGCCGAGATCATGCCATTGCACTCCAGCCTGGGCGACAAGAGCGAAACTCCATCTTTAAAAAAAAAAAAAAAAAACTCTCAGTCCCAGCCCCCACCTGCCTCATTCTCACTTCCCAGCATAAAAAGGACTCCTAGCCTGGCAAACATGGTGAAACCACATCTCTACTAAAAATACAAAAAATTAGCCAGGCGTAGTGGCGGGTGCCTGTAATCCCAGCTTCTCGGGAGGCTGAGGCAGGAGAATTGCTTGAACCCAGGAGGCAGAGGTTGCAGTGAGCCGAGATCTCAGAACCTTTTATCACCACTATATCCCAGCGTCTGGTTCAGAGCCTGGGCTAGAGCTCAATAATACTCACTGATTGAGTGAATGAATGAATGAATGAACGCCTCACTACAACACACACCCCTCCAAGACTCACATGCAGGTGTCCAGCACAGATGTGCCCATGTGAGTCTCAGAGGAGTGTGTGTGGTGGTGGAAAGGTTGGAGGGTGTGCTTTGCCGGGTGTGTGTTTGGAATCATGCACCATGGGGGTTTGTGCAGGTGAGGGTGTGTGGGCGTGAGCGTCCTGGACACAGCCATTGTCATTCAGTGTTCCTGTGATCCACTGACCTGCAAGCCTCACAGCAGTGCCCAGGATGCTGTCCTATGGAGAGAGGCTGGGGGCCCCTGCTGTTTCCCCACTCCCAGTCCGTGGGGGGCACGTGATGCGAGGGGCAGCCTTTGCCTACGTGCCCAGCCCTCAGGGTGAGTGCTGCTCCCATATCCTGGACCCTGTTTGCCCACGGTTGCCCACATCCCGGGTGAGGCCACTTCTCCTGCCTGTCTCTCCCCACCTCCCCACCTTCGGGCCTCTACAAGTCCCCGACCAGCCTCCCTCCCCAGTCCTGCACAGGATCCCAGGGACCTCTGCCTATGCCTTTCCCAGCCTGGGCCCTGTGGCCCTTGCCGAGCACACCTGTCCCTGTGGGGAGGTCCTGGAGCGACATGAGCCACTGCCTGCCAAGCTGGCCTTGGAGGAGGAGCAGAAGCCAGGTGGGCCTGGGTGGGGGTCAGCAGGGGCAGCAGCAGTTCCTGCCCTGGCCTCTGCCTGCTGTGCTCATGGCTGCCCCCCTCCAGAACCCAGGCTGTTCTCCAAGCTGCGCCGGGCTGGTGCCATGCTACTCAAGGTGCCGCTGATGCTCACCTTCCTTTACCTCTTCGTCTGCTCCCTGGATGTGCTCAGCTCAGCCTTCCAGCTGGCTGGAGGTAGGGCCTGGGTGGAGGAGACCCAAGAGGGGTTCCTGAAGGGCCTTGGACAATGCTGGCTTATGCTCCCCAGGAAAGGTGGCTGGTGACATCTTCAAGGATAATGCCATCCTGTCCAACCCGGTGGCTGGGCTGGTGGTGGGGATCCTGGTGACGGTGCTAGTACAGAGCTCCAGCACCTCCACATCCATCATCGTCAGCATGGTCTCCTCTGGCTGTGAGTTGGCCCACCAGGGTGGGGAAGAGCCTGGAGGCACTGGATCGTATTGTCTGGGGACTAGGGCAGCAAGGCAGGGCTTCGGGTCTGGGACAGGGGTGGAACAAGGGCTGAGAGCAAAGGGCAGTGCTCCATTACCCACCCTGTCCCCTAAAGCATGGCCAAGAGTCTGAGCCAGGAGAGGCGCCTCAGGAGCTGGGAAGGGGCGAATGGGGAGCATGGCCACAGAAAGGCTGGCCTCCATTCAGCCTGACTCCTGTATCAGCCAGGGACACCAAAGGAGCCCAAACTACAGCTGTATGCAACCTGAATGATTTATAGTAAAGAACTGGCTTCCCCAACGGTGGGGCTGTCTGGACAAGTCAGGAATCCGTAGGCCAGGGCATTGGAAGGGCAGGTGGGAACTCTCAGGCCAGTGCCGACACTGCAGTTCAGACTGGGCAGGGTTTCTCCTTCCTCAGGGAAGCCTCAGTTCTGCTCGAGGCCTTTCATCCTGTTGGATGAGGCTGCCCCAGGTTACTGAGGATAATCTCCTTTCCTTAAAGTTGGCTGACTATAGACATGAATTGCATCTACAAAACATCTTACAGAACACCTAGGCTAATGTTGGGTTGAATAACTGGGTACCACAGCCTAGCTAAGTTGACACATAAAACTAACCATCACACTCAGGGACATGTGTGCACACACAAGCACGAATCTCTATTTGCACATAGGACACAAGCCCACAAGCCCTCATAACGCAGGCCTCACACACACACACACGTTCACATCCATACACCATGCTCAGTGCATGTACATCTGCTCACATGGATGAATGCACATACCTGTAAATGCACAGCACAAGCCCACGTGCACCTGTGACACCAAAGTTAGGCAGACTCAGAAGCATGGCAGGAGCAGCCACTGGGGACTGGGACGTGGGTAGGGGGCCTGACAAGAAATGTGGTGGGCAGGAGCTGGGTGACCCCCAAATTCGTTAGGATGTCTTCTCTTCTACCAGTGCTGGAGGTGAGCTCTGCCATCCCCATCATCATGGGCTCCAACATCGGTACCTCTGTCACCAACACCATCGTGGCCCTGATGCAGGCGGGGGACAGGACTGACTTCCGGCGGTGAGGGGGGCTGGGGGTTAGGGGCATGTGCTTGGGGGAGGGCAGCCCCAGATGCTAGGAACCCCAGGTGTGTCTGTGCTCTGGCTCCAGACTGCCTTGCAATGTGGCCTCCCTGCCCAGGGCCTTCGCAGGGGCCACGGTGCATGACTGCTTTAACTGGCTGTCCGTTCTGGTCCTGCTGCCCTTGGAGGCTGCCACCGGCTACCTGCACCATGTTACTCAGCTCGTGGTGGCCTCCTTCAACATCCACGGTGGCCGTGACGCTCCTGACCTGCTCAAGATCATCACGGAGCCCTTCACGAAACTCATCATCCAGGTGACAGCAAGGCCTGGCGTGGGATAAGGTTGGGGGTAGCAAGGGACCTGCCCTCCCTCACTCCCCCACCTGCATCTCTCTCATAGCTGGACAAGTCCGTGATAACCAGCATTGCCACCGGTGACGAGTCCCTGAGGAACCACAGTCTCATCCGGATCTGGTGCCACCCAGACTCCATAGAGGTAAGTCTCAGGCCTAGCCCCAGGTAAGAGGACTCCCTGTTTAGTCTGTTGGTTTTGTTGTCTGTTAAAATGCTCCAGATAGATCTTGAAGATCATTTAGCCAGGAGAGGGCAAATATGTGGCCCTTCTACTGTGCTGACAGTAAACATTGCTAATTCCTCCCAACTTCACACATTCCCTTAGGCAGACATGACCAATCAATGAGAGTTGTTATGTAACTGACCTAGCCCAGTGGTTCTTGAAGTGTGGTCCCAGACCAGCATTTTGGGTACTGCCTGGGAAGAGATGCAAATCACCCTGCCCTTCTCTAGACCTACTGAATCTGGAAAACCTCTGGGAGTGGGGCTCAGTGGCCTATGCTTCAGCAGTTGTTCTAGATGGGCTCTGCACTCAAATTTGAGAACCACTGATGTAGCTCGACCCTTGGGTTTCACAGGTAGAGACACAGATTCAGAGAGGCTAAGAAACGTGCCAGAGCTTGTCCTACCGTGTCAGGACCTGAGAACTCCAGAGGGGTTAGTGACTCAGCCAGGCCATGTTTTGGGACCCAGGTAATGTGGGGAGGAGGTAGAGTGCTATAAGGATATCCTGGAAAGTAGGGTGAACAGGAAGGTGGGCTGCATGGGGACCTCCTTGGGGATACAACAGCCCCTTGTGCTGGCATCGGGGTTCCTTCTCCTGGAGACTGCCACAGGTGGGAGTCCCTTGTCCTTCTGCACTGTTTCTGCTGCTTCTAATGCTGGGAAGATCTGTTTGAATCGAGTGGACACTCACGGATCACCCATTATGCCAGGCTGGCGAGGAAGCAGGCAATTAACACACTTCCTTACTCAGCCGTAAAAAGGAAAATGCTTCATCAAAACCACAACACACTATATTTGCTTCTCCTTGATGCTTACATACAAGATGTAACTCCATTCAGAAGGAGATTTGAGGAAATCCGGAGCCACAGCACAAGCACAAGGCTTTCCCCCCACCCTTTCCACTGGCTGCTCCGTGTGACTGGACCTTTATCCTGGTGCGAACAGAAAACACTCATCTGACTCGCCCTGCGATGTTCCTTTGCATCTGAAGTTGCTCCAGCTCAGCCTCTGAGCTGTTCAAAGCAGCCTGACATCAAAAGCCCCAGCGGACAGCTTTTACACTGACTTCGTGACCTCTTTAATACATCAACCGCCTTCTCACGAGCTCTCTGGGCACTCTCAGAGCTCTCTGAATCACCACAAGCCTCTACTTCATAGCAAATTCTGGAAGGGAGAGAAATCACATACTTTGATCTTTGCAAAAAGCAAGACATGGAAGAGAGCTCTGTTCCTCGCTGCCTCTCAGCTCCCCGCCGGCCACCTGCTGCAGCTTTAGGCAGCTCTCAACCTGCAGGCTCTGTGTCCTCATCTGAAGTCATCCTTATCCAGGCTCAGTGTGCGGAGGCCGCCCTCCGGCCTTTCTCTATGGCTGAAGCTGCCACTTGTCCAGCTGGTTTCTCTTCCTCACTCTAACGGGAAACACTTTCCTTAATAACAGGGGAGGGGCTGATTTCCTCGGCTTGGAGAGTAGCTGGTGGGTGGGATCCAAGCTCTCACTTTCATCCTCTTCCTGGGACCGCACCCCGAAGGAGTGTGACTCACGCAGCGCAGCAATGGATGATGGATGCGCTTGCTCTTGCAAAGTATGAAGTACGTCCTGGCTCCTCCTGCCTGAAGACTTGGGTTTGTCCTTTGGCCACAGAGTCTCTCTGTGCTCCCTTCCAACCTGTTCCCATCGACTCCAACTTTCACCATGCTGGACCCAAGCTCACCCAAACCAGTCTCCAGGAAAGTGATGCACCAAGGAGAGGAGGTGAGTCCGAGGCCTTCCAGATGGGGAAAGAAGAACCAGTGGCAGTCGTAGTGTTCAGACACGTGAGTCTCTTGGGACCCCAACAGTGTCCTGGGACTCACCTTCTTACGTGGCCAAGCTGTGGATTGTCAACCATACCTACTTGGTTTAAACAACCATCTTTTGAGGACTTGCAACCTAGGAGGCAGAAATTATCACATCCTGCATTTTACAGATGAGGAAACTGAGACCCAGAAAAGTGCAGTAGCTTGCCCAAGTCCATGTAATCGAGGTAGGATACAAATCCTGGTGGAATCCTACCTCGTTGCCTCTCTCACTCACCGGTCTGACATTCTACTATGTATGTCTGCTTCCCATGGTGACCATCAGGCCTGAACGCCACCAGGTGACCCCAGCCAGGTGGACACCACTCCAGGGGTAGCCGGTGTTGCTCTAAGGAGGAGTTCTCATTTTTGCCACCAGATGGTGCTGCTGGCACAGTGCTCTCCCTCTGCTTCTAGAAGAACAAAGGCCCTAGAGCTCCCCTTCCTCTGCAGGGGAACTGCCTTACAGACCCACATCCTGACAGTCTCCTGTGAGCTTAATCACCTCCTTCAGTTCCCAGAGGGTCTCTTTAATTTAGGGTGTCCCTGTAGGCACTTAACCCAATTCTGTCTTCCAAACTGCTTCCAACTAGCCCCTGGGAAAAGGTGGGCAGCATTACGGACTTCATGCGGCAGAGGAGGAAACAGGCCCAGAGAGGTTAAGTGTTTGCTCCGGTGACACACAGCTGGGGAAGGCTGAGCTGGGGTATGGGCCTAGGGCCGTCCACAGGCCCATTCTGTTCTTCCCACAGAGCCCATCACCCACTTCAGGCCCCTCCGGCCTCTCCACCGACCCCAGGCCCAGGCAGGGATAGGCACATCTTGGGAAAATGCCCTCAGATCCTGGGCCTCCCAGATCTTTTATCTAAGCTGGACTTTCCATCTTCTCCCTCTGCCTCGCAAGGAAGCCACAGGGCCTGCTCCCTCCCCACAGTTCCCTCTCCACTTGGCTTTGTCCCTCCTGCTGCCTCTATCTTCCTCCCTTGTACTTTAGGGTCTTTGGGCTCTCAGCCAGAGCCACATGTCCCCAGCCAAGGAGGTAAAGGTTCTAAAAACCCAGAGGGTTTGGCCCTCAGCTCTGCCCCTGACAGCCCTAAGTCCAGCCCTAAGCTGGAACCCCAGTAAAGTTCCCCATTCTCTTCCACCCTCCCCAGGGCCCCAAGGTCCTCCCCCCAGAGACCACTGGGCCCAGCCCAGGTTAGGTCAGTGGGGCACAGGTTGACCAGGCACCCACTCATTTCAGGAGGTTGTCTGCTCTCTGGCCCTCCAGGCTGGGGATTCCCAGGAAGATCCAGAAGGCTCCTCCCCAACAGGGTCAGGGTCCTCAGGTTCGTCTGCAGGAGCCACTGGTCCTGACCTAGGGAGTCAGTCACACATGCAGCCTCCCCACAGTGTGATCCTGAACGGCCCAGGGAGGGAGAGGGTCGCTCAGTATCGGAAGGCAGTCTACCAAAGGCTCGTCATGAGCCATGCCCTGCAATGAGCGCTTTAAACACATTTCCCCTGAAACCTTTGCAGCAGCTCTTCTGTTACTCTGCTTTACAGAAAACAGGCTCTGAGAGGTGGCATGGCTTACCTAGGGTAGTCGGTATAAGAAGCAGGATTTGAACTTAGATCTGCCTGACAGCAAACACCTGGTCTTCTCTCTCCCTTACCCTCGTGGCAGTTACCATCATTTTCCTGGCCTGGTTTTCCCATCTAGCCCATCAGAGGCTATTTTTTCCAGGCTTCTTGGCCTGCCATTCAGGCCCAGGCTTGATGGGTCCCCAAGGCCCTGAAGTGGTGAGCTGGGAGCACAGATGAGCACATTGCCCCATTCAAGGGAGCACATCCTGCTAAAATAAACCCTGATGCTACACCAGACGCTATGAAAGTTCTTATCTTGGCCAGTCACAATGGCTCATGCCTATAATCCCAGCACTTTGGGAGGCCGAGGCGAGTGCATCACCTGAGGTTAGGAGTTCAACACCAGCCTGGCCAACATGGAGAAACCCCATCTCTACTAAAAATACAAAAAGTTAGCTGGGCATGGTGGCAGATGCCGGTAATCCTAGTTACTCAGGAGGTGGAGGAGGGAGAATCGCTTGAACCCAACAGGTGGAGGTTACAGTGAGCCAACGTCACGTCACTGCACTCCAGCCTGGGCAACAGCAAAAATGCTGTCTCTAAATAAATAAATAAATAACTTCTTAACCCAACAAGGCTACAAATTAGTTGTCCACAGGCCAGACTGAGCTGCTTCTGCTGACCTTCATTGAATTGTAAAGGATATCTCAAAGTGGTTGCCAATATTTACAGATTGGGAGTTTGTTGCTTTTGAAGGGTTTTTTTGTTTTTTTTTTTTTAGAATAAAAGAGAGAAAGAGAAAGAGAGGGGAAGTTTTTTTTTTTTTAAGAGAAAGAAAGAAGTAGAATAAAAGAGAAAAAAGAAAGAGAAAGAGGGAGGAGAACGAGAATCTTGCTCTATTGCTCAGGATTTCATTTAAATCTGTGAAATGCTTATGCAATTACTAAAAAGTGATTTATTTCCTATTATGTGATCACTTTTAGAATAGGTATGATATGATATTGAAATAAATATATGTTTTGTGGATATGGGGTGGTAGGTTCTGTAAATATTTATTAAATTTGCTTGTTCCAGGTCTGAGTTCAAATCTGTTTTTTTTTTTTCCTTTCCATTAGGTTAGTAGATCTATCTCCATCCCTTTATGTTAAGTCTTTGTATATCCTTGCCTATAAGAAAGGTCTGAATACAGCATACCAATGGGTTTTAACTTTTTATTCAGTTTGTCTAAGTGTA